>CAUYSK010037962.1:0-14458 GCA_963575035.1 Avahi laniger | reverse complement strand
GCTTGAGCTCAGGAGTTTGAGGTTGCTGTGAGCTAGGCTGATGCCACGGCACTTTAGTCCAGGTGACAAAGTGCGACTCTGTCTCAAAATAAATAAATAAATGCAAATAAAAAAATTAAAAAAAGAAATACCTGGTATCATTTCTGTTTTCCTGACTGGATCCTGACTAATATGTGGCAGGGCAGAGATTTGAACTCAGATCGTCTGACTCCTAAGACTGCAGGTTTAACCATCATACAACACGGCCTCTTAGTTGAGCCTTCCTCTGAAGTGTGTCTCCAGCGCCAATGATTGCCCCGTATGTATGCTTCTCTCACCTCCTTTTTGTCTAATAGAGCTGAGTTGCAGTTCCACCCATCACCAGTAGGGGGGAACCACCCAGCAGGAAGTGTTTCGACAGAATTCCACGTTTAGAAAGCTTTCCTCCTACTAAAGGAAGTGATACAATAGCTTCATCCGTCTGCTGATCAGTGGGGTAGCTAACCGTAAGACCCTCTGGCCAGTCGAGATTCTCAATGAACGGGATTCCTGACAAGAGTGGAGAGCTTACACAGTCCTCCCTGCCCACAGACATTGGCAGAGAGTAGGTGTACAATTTTCAATTAGTTTTTGCTAAAAATAGCTCCCATGGACCCTAGGCATGAAACTTCTGATCTAACCCAGTATGTTCATCCAGTCTAGAAATTTCTAATGGCTGAGCCTGTAAGTTCAGCACAGTGAGTTGCTTCCCTCCTTTAGGAGACAGCCCAGGAGGAGAGTGGGTCTGGAGGCAGAAAGACTGAGTTAGCATCCAGATCTTTCAGTCACTTGCTGAACCTCTCTGAGCTTTAGTCACCTTCTCTGTAAAAGGCGGGTGATAATACTTGCCCTGAGGGAGTCTTGGGAGGATTAAATGAGCTAAGGCATGTGTCAAGTGCCTGATGTATATAAAAAATGCCCATCCCCTTTATTCTAGATTTTCATGGTTTATTTCTGTTCTATGAAGACTAAGATCTCAGCTGTGGGTGACTCAAAATGTCTGGAGACGAGTTTACTCACATGTCTGGTGTCTCTGTTGGCATGATTCAAAAGCTAGGTGTCTCTGTCACCAGGATAGTGACCGATGTGCGGACACGTGGCCTCTTTGTGTGTCTTGGGCTTCCTCCCAGCATGGCAGCCTCCTTACATGGCAGATCAGGGCTCCCAGAGCAAGTGTTCCAGCAAACAAGGCGGAAGCACATGGCCTTTTATGACCAAGCCTTGGACAGCACACGGCGTCACTTCTGCGATACTCTCTTGGTTGAATTTGTCAAAGTCCACTCAAATTCACAGGAAGGAGATATTCACAGTGTCGAACACTTTTTGGCTGTGTTTTCAAAGCACCACCCCCTTTGATCTAGCCATTCCGCTCCTGAGTAACGTTCTGCCTGATACAGGAAACAAGCCCATACAAAGACAGTCATTGTAGCCAGGATTGTAACAGCAACTGATCAGGAGTGACTCAAAGGTCTGTCAATAGAGATCTGGGTGAAAAATCGTGCTGCCCCTGCACAGCGGAACACTATGCAGTTAAAAAATAAGGTCATTCTATGTACATTGGTATAGAACTATTCTGAAGACTGTTGTGCAGAGAAAAAGCAAGGCGTACGACAGCAAGCGTGGAAAACAGCCTCCGGAAGACACGCCGTTCTCACCTCCTGGTCCTTGTGCCCCACTGTGGTCCTCTCCACATCAACTGCGGCTGACCCGTGCGATCGGGACACGGTGGAAATGTGTCTTCTGAGGCTGGATCATAAATGACACTGCGGCTCCCCTCTGCCCCCTCTTGGCTCGCTTGCCCTGACGGAAGCCAGCCGCCATGCTGTGAGGACGTTCAAGCAGCCCTGTGGAGACATCCGTGCACCGAGGAACTGAGGCCTCCTGCCACAAGCCACGTGAACGGGCCACCCAGAAAGTGGAGCCTCCAGCCCTAGTGGAGCCTTGCGATGGCGGCAGCCCTGGCCGACCACTTGACAGCCACCGCGTGAGGCTGAGCCAGAACCACCCAGCCGAGTTGCTCCCAAACTCCTGCTCCTCAGAAACTGTGATATGGATGTTTCAAGCTGTTAGGTTTGGGGATACCTCATTATGCAGCGACAGGTCACTAACAGTATGTCTGGTCTGCTGACATTCGAGTAAACGCACTAACTATCTCTGGAAGGAAACGTAAGGAACTGGTATCAGGGAAGGGACTGGATGGCTGAGGCACAAGATAGAGAGAGAGACAGAGAGAGAGAGACTTTTTTCTCTGTTGCATTTTGAACCATCCTTTTAAAAAGATTAACTTAATGTCAAATAAATAAATAAAAAGTGCTTGACGCGGTTTAGGCAGCCCTCAGTAAGTAGCAGCTGGGACTATTCATTCTACAAACATTCTTCAAGCTGCAGGAGCTCCCCGTGAGCGTGTGTGGAGCCACACATGGGTCTATGAAGACCAGGAAAGGCCAGGGGCTAAGAGTCACACAGGCCTCACCATGTACTTGCTGTGCACTTGGGGCAAATCGCTTAACCTCTCTTGGCTTCGGTTTCCTCATCTGAAAACTGGGGCTCCTCTGCATAGTGATACGGGCCAAGTGTTCAGCTGCAGGCCAGGCATGGGGCAGACACTTTATGGATTTGGCTGTCATTATTAATAACGGCCAAAGAACCTGTCCTGGCCAAGGAGAAGGGAGAGCCCGACTGAGCCCCTTATCACCACCCCTGGAGGCTGGGTAAGGGGGTTATGAAGGCCGGAAGGGGGCATCAAAGAGAGAGACTCGTCCCCCCAGGACCACCTGCCCACCCAGCACCCCAGCGCCACCCTTCCCTGTGCAGGACAGTGGGGGGCAGCCCTGATGGCAGGGGCCCCTGTCTGCTGCCGTCTGCCCTCCACGCAGGCCTGGCGGACAAGTGCAGAGCAGGAGGTGGCTCTCGCTCCAGGAAGAAAAGGCGCACCCTCTCCCAGGGCCCTGGGTGTGCCGAGTGCCACACACCCGTGCTCCAGCCCTGCCCCGGGACCCACCGCTAGGAAGGGGGGGGCAGGGGCCCACCAACCATGAGGCTTCACCTGGAGGGGTGTGAGGCCAGGGGTGCAGGGCGGGGCTGAGCGGATCCTCGAGGTCAGGGGGTGCCCGGGGCGCTTGCTTTCTCACCGTGCTGTGCCAGGAAGGGCATCCGGATGACTGGCACCCACACGCCGAGATGACTCTACAGGGCGCTGGGGCAGGGCGGGGGCAGGGCTGCCGGGGAGTTCCCACCCAGGAAAGCTGGCATCAGCCTGGTGGGGCAGAGGGGTGTCAGGGAGCCGGGCTGAGGCTCGCTGTTGCCGTGCGACCTTGGCAAGTTGCTTCTCTTTCCGAGCCTGGCCCTCCCCATGTGTTGGATGAGGCGCGTCCTCTGAGCCCTGAAGGGTTTACAAGCTGCTGGAGGCAGAGACGGGAGGAGGGGTCGCCATGCCCGAGGATGCCTGGAGACGGCTCCCCTTTGGGGCGAGTCCCTGGAGGGGGCACCTCCTGCCCTGGCCAGGGAGGGGGTGCTTTGCTCATGACTCACACTTTCTGGGACCAGCCTTGTCCCCTGGGAAGCACTTGCCAGGAAGGCCCTGATCTGGCCCCTCTGCCCCGTGCAGATGTCTCCGCCTCAGCTGCACCCAGCCAAGGCGAGCCCCGCCGTGCAGCTGGGAGGGGACTGCGCTGGGCTGGGGGCGTTTTCTGGATGGTGAACTGCGTCTGTGCTCAGCCCAGTCACTGCCCAGGTGCATTTTCAGCAACATGAAGCCAGTATGACAACTCGTCCGCAAGGAAACTGCCCCCCTCACACCTCCAGCGAGGGCTCCCTGTTCAGTAGGCCCCATCTAGGACCCGCCGCCCTTGCACAAGCCAAAACCTTGTGCAAGGACTTGGCCTTCCATCTCCTCCCCTCTTAGCCCCAAATCTGAAGTCACCGTCCTTAGTGTGGGTTCCCCAGAAGGTGACCCTAGACGAGGGTTCAGTGACTGTGACATGGTGGGGGGTCACCCCTTGTGGGTCCTGATCAGGGGCAGGCGAGCTGGAGGGTTAAGGCCCCCACCCCCTCCGTGACTGCTTAAGGGAGCCCCCGGGGTGGGACAAGAATCCCGAGTGCTCAGGCTGGCGCAAGGACAGCGGCTCAGGTGCCGGCTGCGGGCGGAGAACGCTCCCTGGGAGGAGCCGGTAAAGGGCTGGGATGGACAGAGCCGCTGCAGCTGCCAGAGGCTCTCCATCTGACCTCTAATTGTTTCTGGAAAACGTTTGCTCCCCTCCCTCCCCACAGCTGCCTTAGCTCTCACCAGGACACCCAGCGGCCTCCCACCTGCTCTCCCGATGGCCCCACAAGCCACTGTCCACGCAGCAGCAGCAGTGGGGACTTCCCAGGTGCCAATCTGAGCCAGTCACCCCCGGCCCTCAGTGGCTGCGAAGTCAGCTGCCTCCAGGTGCAGGAAGGTGACGTGAATGAATGAGCCGAGGGTGGCTGGGGCGAGGCCACGGTCCTCCCCGGATACCTGTTCGATGGAGACAGGGCTTGAGAAATGCGTCTCACGTCTAAGATGACAAGGAAAGTGTGACGATGGGTCCGTGCAGTGGAGCTCCGGGTGGGGGGGGAGAGCACAGGCCGGGCCCAAAGGGGCAGCCCCTGCCCTCCTCCTCCAGCAAGCCCTGCCCAGAGTTGAGACCCGCCTGCGTCTTCCCTTACGCCTGTCCTGTGGGGCTTGGTTCTGGTTGTCAACATGAAATTGCTTCCTCTGTTGCTGATCCGTCTTCCCCGGGAGGCTGGGTGCCTGGCGGGGCTGCTTTGGGCAGCGAGAGAGGAAGGAACGTCAGGGGGTGCCCCAGGAGCCACTTGCCGAAGGCTGTACGTGTTCCCCACTTTACAGAGAAGGAAATGCGGCACGATCAGGTTAAGAAGCTGACACACAGAGAGCCCATTTGGGTCCCAGGTCCCCACTTAGCTTTTAAATTGTATGATTTGGGGAAAGAAGAAAAACATCAAGTACCTCATGCGACTCTGTGTTCCAAGTTTTCATCCCCAGAATGGCCCCAGGATATTCTTCCAAGGGATGGGCTCTGGGAACTCCCAGGGACGAGGCCAGTGCTGTTTGGGGCGAAGGGGGTGAGCCCTCCAGCTGGCATCCACCCTCTGCTCCCCCTGGGCAGCTCCCTGCCGAGGGGACTCCTGCGCTGGCAGGGGCCGCCGGGCGCCATGTGTCTTGTCCCCTCATTTTCCCAGCCTGGCTCCCCTTTGTGTGTTCCCGGACCCCAACATACTCCCGCCCAAGTCTTTCTTTCTGGACAGAGGTGGCCCTCAGGCTGTGCCCTTCCTCAAGAACCCGTGGCCAAGGGAACTCGAAAGTGGTGTGGCATTTGCTGACCTGTTTCCCGTTCTCAAATAGCTGCAGGTCTGTGTCAACTTGGCCGGGAGGCACCAGCGCAAAGTGAGCCCTGGCACAGTGATCCGAGAAGCAATCAGAGCTGTCCAAGGATGAGACACCTGAGACCCTCATCCAGGCAGCCAGGCAGGACCAACCCCACTTTCCTGTGGTCGTGTCAGGCCACCCGGACCTTCGATGGCTCCCCGTGGCTGGCCAGCCACACTAAATCCCAGCTCTGCCCTGCCCCCTGCCACAGCCTCCAGGACCACCTGCTGGAACGATGGCAGTAGTCATTCGGCTGGTCTCTGGCTCTCCCAGCCTTGCCCCGCCTGGTCTAGCTGCAGCCCCCCACCCCCACCCCTGCACCAGACTCAGCTTCCTGAAATGCAAATCAGATCGAGTCCCACCTCCAATCAAAATATGTCACTGGGTCCCTACGGCCTGCAGGGTGGCAGCCAAGCTTGCTTGGCATTTGGGATCTGCTGTCTTGGGTCTACTCCCTGTCAACACCTCCACCCCAGCATTCCCTGGGCTGTCCCCGGAGCCTGGCCTTGACCTGGTCAGCTGTTTCCTGCACCCAAGTGCACGTCCTGGCCTTCTTTCCAGATTGATTCCAGTGGTATGCCCAAGAGAGACTCCAGGGTTCTGAGTGACAAATGATAGAATCCAACTGTGCTCACTTAAACAGAAGAACATATTAAACAGATATTTGGGTTCTCACAGAACCCCCGGGAAGGCAGGAGGCCCACGTGAAAAAGAAAGCAGGAAGGGGAGGCCAGCTCTCATCCCATTCCCACCACAGAGCCAGCCTGGGGATGTTCTGCTGCTTGTCATCTGCCCTGGAGCTCCATGCGGCTTGGTCTCCCTCCAGGAGTTCTCCATCCTCCTCCGTGGGCAGGACCCACTGCCTGTTCAAACTGCAGAAGGGGAGCTTCTGATTGGCTGAGCCCAGTCACGTGTCACACTCTAGCTGCAATGGGCTGTCTGGGCTCCTCCCGTGGGAGGTGGGCTCTGCCTTGCCTGTAGCCCCATGTTAGGGGAGTTTCCTAAAAGTGGGAAGGGGGTTCGGACAGGGCGGGGCTCACAGATAACCAAAGCTCTGTGCCTCCCAGTCCCCAGCACCACCCATCTCTGGCACAGTTGAGTATTTGGTCACTCAGTCCTTGATACGTCCTCTGCCTGGCCCCGAGTCCAGCCCTTCGTCAACCCTGTAGGCTGAATGCCCTGCAGTGTCCTGTGCCTGTATGCATTTCTGCATCTCCCCCTCCTTCTCCATGCCAGCTCTTCGTGAAGCGCCCAGTCCCATGGAGGCAGAGAGGCACTGAAGGGACAAAGACAGCCAAGGGTGATGCACACTGTGAAGGGGACATGGAGGGGGCTGGGGGAGCCAAAGGAGGCACCTGGTTCAGCTGGGGGCATCCAGGAAGGCTTCCTGGAGGTGGCGATGCTGAGTCTTGAGGGATGGGTAGGAGTTATAGAAACAAGGTGTGGGAAACAGCATCCCAGGCTGAGGCCGCAGCTTGAGCAAAGCCACGGAGGTGGTGGCGGGTCCTGGCTTCAACAGGGGTAGCGGGTGAGGCGGGGCTGCCAAGAGATGAGGCCACACAAGGCAGAAGGAAAGGGCCTGACTGCTGCTGGTTTACAGGGCCTGGCTTTGAGCAAGGGCCAGGTGCCAGGGCAGTGGTGTGACATGGTCATACGTGAGCTTGAGAATGCCCCCTCGGACAGCCTGACCCAGGGCGCCAGCTGCGGTTGTGGCAGAGTCCTGGCCAGGCGTGGACTGGGGCCTGGGGCTGGCGAGGTGGGGGAGACCGGAAGAGGGGTTTGGAAGGATCCGTCAGCTTCCGGCAGCAAGCAGAAGTTTGCCACTGCTGCTGGGGCATGTCCGGGCAGGAGGGAGAGAGGAGAGACCCGGGCAAGTCCCTGGCCTGGTCTGGTGTCCTATGTTTCCTTATTTGTAAATAGAGGAGTATAGTGACCTCTAGGACAGGATCTGAGACCGGCGCGGCCACCCACTTCCTGCTCCTGTTGGACCCACGCCCAGGATGTACCGGGACCCGAGACAGAGATGGGGACAGCCATGGCCTGGCTCTCACGGGCGGCAGGTCCAGGAGGGATGGACACCGCAGGGTGGCCAGGCCCAGGCGGAAGAGGGCTTTCCTGGCAGCTCCCGGCGGGCTCGCAGGCTCTGCGTGGAGAGTGCGCCAAGGAAGAACGGGATCTTAGTCATTTGCAGCAGTCCTCCCGTGTCAGCCCCGCTGGGAGTCACTGCCATCGTTCCGGGAAGCCTGCCCCAGGAAAGGCCCTGGCTTCCCCCATTTGCATAGCCACAGTTCCAGGAAACAGGACTCACGTTTTCTCTCCAGCACGGGCTGGGCCCGGCCAGGCCTGTTCAGGGCTCCGCTTGGATGTCCCAGCCTGGGCTGCCTCCTGGACCGCTGGCAGAAGCCCCAGCTGGGTGTCATCCGGTGGTGGCCGGACAGGTGGCCGGATATCCCCAAGGCTGTCGCCAGGCCCACCTGGATGTCAGACGTGGAGACTCCAAGCTGCCCGGCTGCACCCCCAGGGGAGGAAGGGGGCTGTCAACAGTGACAGCTGGGTGCTCCACTGGGGGCAAAGTGCACCGAGTTATCCCTGAGTTACCCTGGCTCCCAGAAGTGACGGGCAGACTTTCCGCCTGCAAGGAGTGTGCCTATCTGCTACCTGGTCCTCTTCCAGCCTCCCGCGGTTCCTTTCCAGAAAGCCGGGGTTTGAGCAGGAAGCCTGCTTCTCGGATGTCCCTCCCCCTCCACGTGCTGAGCTGGGCTCAGAAACCAGGAGTTCAGGGGGCAACCAGCTTAGCCCCATCAGAGCCAGGTGCCCTGCACCCCTGGGCCTCAGTCATCCCGCGTGGACAATGAGGGCACTGTGCTCACCTCTTGGGCTTGGCAGGAGGAGAGATTAGAAGGGGAGGAGCCGTAGAAATGCCAGTGACAGTTGCCTTAGGTCGCGATGCTTCTGGATGCTTTCTGGCAGCTGTTGAAAGGGAAGCCGAGTTTACTATCACATGAGATGCAACCTCGCGGTGGAAGGTTAGCGCCCCCGAGACACCTGCAGACACACCCGGCCCGGCTTCGGGTGCCGTCTCTGCCGCTCGCTGGCGTGTGACTAGGGTGGGCTCCTTGCCTCCGCATCTCTAAAATGGGAGTAAGTAGCAGCACGCGTCCCTGGGTGAGGACTAAATGCGATCACAGGTGGAAAGGGCCCAGTAGGAGGAAAGGTGTACGGGAGGTGACCGTGAGCTTAACCACAAGCTTAGCCCTGTGGCGGCTCCCGTGGGAGGGGCTGGGGTTACAGAATAAGCCCCACGTGGTTGTAAAATAAACCCCTCAGAGAGGCGAGAGGAGGGGAGGAGGCCGGAAGCACTAAGCCCCAAAGAGGGATACAGAGAAGGGCTGAGGAAAGTACAGGCCTGGCCCGGACATCTGGGAGGCTTCCTGGAGGAGGGGGTGTCTGAGCTGATATCAGGGACAGACAGATTTGGCAACAGTATGGAAAGGGTCCCATCCCAGGCACAGCGGTCAGCTGGGGCAAAGCAGGGTGAGCAAACGTTTCTCCGCAGCACGGGAGGGATGTGCCACGCCCGAGACGTGGCACCCGCTGCCTCCCCCACGGACCCCACCCCACCTCTCAGAGCCCATGAACCCCAAGCCGGTGCACTGCCATTCTCCCCCTCGCTCCAGGTCTTTAGACCCCCATCGATGGGGACAGCCCCTGTCCCTGGACATGCAAACCACGATCAGAGATGGGGCAGGACAGCTCGGTGGCCCCAGGCCTGGTGGGCTGGACCCCGCCCTTCCCCGGGGACCCTGCTCTTCCTCCTCAGGGTCACCGTTGCCAGAACTATAATATGCAACTGTCTTCTGGTCACTTTTCTACACAAACAATTTTTAAATGAACACAAATGGGGTTGTGGTTTTCAAATTCTTCCAATTCCCATTTTCCTTTAAGGATCCACCATGGACATTTTCCCAGAGGAAGCGATACCCCGGACCACCGCTCCAGTGGCTGGGGCGGCCCATGGTGTGAGTGGGCCGTGAGTCTGTCATTCCAGTAGACATTTCTTGAGGAAGCTGAGGTGCGTGCAGCCAAAAGAATAAGGGCCCAGAGTTCTGATTCTGACTCCACTTCTTAGAGCTGTGTGACTCTGGGCAACTTACTCAACCTCTTTGTTTTTTCTGGGCTTCCTGAAAGGTGGGGAACACAGCAGCCCCTGCTTACATCTTGAGGTGGGACTTCCTTGAGACCTTGTATGTGAAGCCCTTAATTAAGCACAGCGCCCGCAGACAGGAGATGCCATCCATGGGGTAAGGGGTGGTGCTGTTGTTGCTACTTGAGCCAGGCCCTAAGGTCACAATCTGGGGACTCAGGGGCTCACGCAAGGTGGCCGTGAGCTTCCTGCGCAGGCGGGTTCAGTGTGGCCGCGGCGTGCCTCCTCCTCTAGGTCCCGCCCTGCCCCCTTCCACAGAAAGCATCCGAATCCCTTCCAGGTTGGTCTCCAAATTCCCAGAACCATCCGGGGCTGGTCACCCACAGGCCCATCCCATGGGAGTCACGACATTCTAGAAAGACACCCCCTGGGGAAAGACCGTACCCACGTCTGCCTGAAATGCCATCGTCACCCACCCCTTCCTGTGGGTCCAGCTCTGCCCGCTCCCGGTTCCCCTTCGCGTGTTAAATGAGCGCCCTGGGAGGCTCTGCAGACTGCCTCAGGGAGGGTCACTGCTGGGGACAGAGGGACTCCCCTGATGGATGGACGGATGGAACCACAACCATCCCCTCCCCCAGGACCCCAGCAGAAGGGCGAGAAACCCCACCCTCCCCTCCCCTCCAATCACTCAAAATCCCCAGCACTGAATTCCCCGATTCCCTGGGTGGGGATCACCAGGCGGCAGCCCTGAGGCCATGTGTCTGTCCCACCGCCCTGCCTCCCGCCCAGACCAGGCCCCTCCTGTGAGACCCGCCCCGGCTCCCCAGGCTGTGTCCTCCTGGCTGCTCAGTAGCTGAGCCTCCTGTTCTGCCAGATCCCGGCAATGAGACTGTTAGCTCGAGCGACACCCAGGATTGTCATTTCTGTTGGTCAAGATCGGGCAGACCACCGGCTGATCCCGCGGTTCTGGCAGAAGCCGCCGCCGGTAGAGAGACGAGGCCAAAAGGAAGAAATGAGTGAGCAGCCCTCGGCCCAGTCAGTGTTTCGTGGTCGTGACTGTTATTCGCTGTGGGGGGCAGAGCCGCTCCCCGACCCCAGGGATCGCCAAGACTGGCAGCCGTGGGCAAGGGGCCCTTTGAGGCCAGGTGGGAGCCAGGAACCCTCCCCTGGCCCCACCCCCCGCCTGCCCGGCTGGACACTCCTTGCTGAGTGTTTTAATTCTCATTTCCCTCTGAAAAGCCCTGATTCATTGCCTGCCCGGCCCGGGGAGGCACCTCGAGCTGCAGGGCCTGCCCACCAGCCTGCAGGAAAGGACTCCGGGCGTCACAGGTGCACGCTGTGTGCGGAGGGGCCAACCGTCACCCGACCTCTGGCCTTTTCCTGAGCTGGGAGGCCGGCGCTGCGCCTCTGTTCATTGATTCACTTCCCTCCCGTGTCCATTCACCGCGTCAGATCGATCCCCTCGGCTGGTCCGCGTGACTCACCGGCGGTCCAGCCCTTCATTCATTAGTAATAAGCTCGGTGACATCTGCCAGGCCTGTCCTCTGGGCCAGCTGCCCTGCCTGGTGCGTTTTTCAGTTCAATCCTCTCAGTGCCCAGGGGGAAGAGCGATTATTATCCCCATGATACAGAGGGGGAAACTGAGGCACAGGGAATCTCAGCACCTCCGTACGGAGGCAGGATTTGAACCCAGGCCTGCCGCTGGATTCGCTCCACTCCATGTGCAGGCTCCCGCGCCTCGGGATGAGAAGTTTCCCGACAGGGCCGTGTTGCGGTTGTTCTGGGTGACGCTCCAGGGGTCCACCAGCCGGGGACCAGGCTCATACGAGGTCTCGGCATGGGAGCACCGCAAGCCAGGGCGGAATAAATCCAGGTCCCCGGCCACTGCCGCACCCCTGCCCACGTGCTCCCAGGCGTGGGCGTCCAGTTTCTTACACTTCTTCCCCCGGCCAGTCTGGGGCGGTAGCCCCGCTGGGGGCAAAGTCCCCTCTCACGGGGCACAGCCCTTTGGGGTCCTGCCTTCATGCCGGGGTCTCTGTCCTGCCCCCCTCCCTGTTCTGGCCCAAGGCCACGTCCCTGCCCTGGGGGGTGGAAAGTCTGACCTGAGGTTCCGTCCGATCTGATTCCCTCCCCAGCCACCTTCCTGCCTCAGGTCGCATTTTCCTTGCTGACCCTGCGGCTGGCTCTTCTTCTTCTGAGCTTATCTGTCTGCTGTCTGTCTGTAGGGGCAAATTTGACATGTATCTGTGTCTATCTCTGCATAGATACTACCTATGTATAGTATTTAGCTAGTTCCTTTGTTTCTGTGTTAGCCCCCTAAAAACCCCACCAAGGCTTCCCACTGCCCTCAGGATGAAATCCGGGCTCCCTGGGAACTGCAGGTCCACACGTAACTTGGTTTAATTTGCACGGATCCAGGAAGGAGGTATTACCGCGTCCATGTGAGGCGTAGCCGGGTGGTGTTGCCCAGGCGGGGCAGGAGGAGCCCTGTCTGGTGGGCGGGGGGAGGTGACAGGGGCCAAAGAGACCCGAGTCCAGGCCTCCTGCTCCCTCCACCCCTTGGGTGCCAGTCCCCAAGCCTGGTGCTGCAGCCACAGGGGCCCGGACTCCCAGCTGCCACTGCCCGAGGCTGCTTGCCCACTCCGCCCTGTTTCCCTAGATGCGGACGCGTGATGGGACCTTTGTGGCCACGGGCACGTGTGCCTGGCAAGTCAACAATGGGTGTGACCTTTTTTCTAGGAACAAGTTGCCCGGAGATTTCCTTCACAGAAGTGGGCAAGGCCCTGCCTATCCCAGCCCAGCCCCAGGCAGGGCAAAGGACCCTGTGCCCTTGGCACTGCTTGACCCCATGGGTGACTGTGGTGCAGCCCTCTGCGTGCCAGGGCTGTGCAGGTGGCAGCACTGAGCATCGTGGTTTTTGCCAGTGAGGACATAGGGTCGTGGGCAAGAGCCTAGGCTGTGAGGTCTGAGGGACTGAGTCCTGGTCCTCACTCTGCCCTGAGCAGCTCTGGGACCTCAGGCAGGTCGCCTTCCCTCTCTGGCCCTCAGTTTCCCCATCTGTACAATGGGCTGATGATAGCACCCACTCCACAGGGCGCAGTGGGAGCGAGAGATGGAAGTACATGCGGGTGTCTCCTATGCCGACCTCCCTGGGCCTCGGTGCCCTCCTCTGTGAAGGGGGACATGGCAGAGCCTCCTCCTAGGGTCCGGAGGGCAGAGTGAGGCAGGACACTCTCTCCAGGTGGGCGGGGGACCTCCCCTCATTGCTTAAACGTCTCGTGCTTTCCACGTAGCCTCTTTGGATTTAGGACTCCCGTGTTTTGGCATGTCTCCACCCCATCCCTTTTCCCAGGGTAACATCCTGGTGGGAGAGGGACCCCGGGGTCTTCTGAGCCTCTGGTTGTGCCCCAGGCCCTGCCCAGCCTTGGGTGTCCTGGGCTGGATCTGCCTGGCTGTGGCTGGTCCCCTGTGGCATGTGTTCTGGGCAGCCTCACGGGGAGTGAGGGACATTGCTGGGGCCCCCGAGGTGTCCGGCTATCCTCTCCTCCTGGGCGCCTGCCCCCTCGCAGGCCAGTGTTCCCGGGCCTTGCTTTGCCAAGCGAAATGCCAGCAGAGGCGACCTGTCTCTCCCGGCCATCACTGCAGAGCCGGGGCTCCTCCGAGCTCTTTCCCAGCCGTGGGAACCCTGAGCCTCACGCGGAGGTGGCGGCATCGTAAGAGTGTGGCGCCTCCGTCGGCCTAGGAGCCTGAGTGACTGGTGGGCGCAGCCCCTGCCACCCATGCGGGACGTGTGGTAGGTCCAGAGCCACCCCTGGCTGTGCTAAGCCACTGTCACTGCAGCACAACCTGGGCCACCCGGACCCATTTGTCTGGACACACGGGGACTTCTGGCTTCTTTTGCATGTCCCTCACAGAACGCGGCGCCAGGTGGGCACAGTCTCAGGCCCACCCTCAGCCTGCATGTGTACCATGGCCACGTCTCCCTCCAGGGCACCCAGCAGTCCCACCGAGAAGCAGCTGCTCCCCCTCCGTCCTCTCTGGGCTTCCACAGCCCCGCACCCCCCCTCCCTTGCTGGGCCGAGTCAGAGCTATACGTCTCCCTTCTTTCACCTCCCTGGAATGGACACTTCCTCTCCCTCCCCACCTCGTATTAAAGTTACCTGCAAGTCTGATCTCCTTTCTGGACTCCACATTCCTCCAGGGTTGCCGCTTACTAGCTGCGTGACCTTGGGCAAGTTAATGAATCTCTCTGTGCCTCATTTTCTTCATCTGGAAAAACATAACCTTGTTGGGAGGATTAAATGAGTTAATACACTTAAAGCACTTAGTAGAACAGTGCCTTGGACTTAGATTACTTATCTACTGCTGTGTAACAAATAGCCCCCATATTTAGCAGCTTAAAACAGCAAACGCTCATTATTGGGCCCTGTTGCTGAGGGTTAGAGTCAGAGGGTGGCTTCTCTGGGTGGCCGTGGCCGGGATCTCCCTCGAGGTTGCAGGCGAGCTGTTGGCAGGGGCTGCAGTCATCTGAAGGTTTGACCGGGTCTGGAAGGTCGGCTTCCAAGGTGGCACCCTGACATGGCTGTTGGCCGCAGGCCTCGGTTTCTTGTCATGGGGGCCTTTCTACAGGCAGCTTGAGTGTCCTCATGACGGCAAGTGACCTGAGAGAGCACAAAGAGGGGGCTGCAGTACCTTTGCTATCCTAACCGCGGGTGTTGCACATCGTCAGCGCCGCTGCCATTCATTAGAGGTGCGTTGCTAAGTGCAGTCCACACCAAAGCTCTGCCTTTGGAAAGCAGGAATGTCAAAGAATTTATTTTATTTATTTATTTTTTAGTTTGTTTTTTTTTGAGACAGTATCACTCTGTTGCCCAGGCGAGTGCCGT
>CAUYSK010037960.1:0-40410 GCA_963575035.1 Avahi laniger | reverse complement strand
ACTGGACAGCCACATGCAGAAGACTGAAACAGGATCCATATCTCTCACCGCTCACAAAAATTATTTCAAGATGGATAACAGACTTAAATCTAACACATGGAACCTTAAGAATTCTAGAAGAAAATGTTAGAAAAACTCTTCAAGGTGTCAGCCTAGACAAAGAATTTATGAAGAAGACCCCAAGGGCAATCACAGCAACAACAAAAGTAAATAAATGGGACTTGATTAAATTAAAAAAGCTTCTACACAGCCAAGGAAACAATCAACAGAACAAACAGACAATCTACAGAATGGGAGAAAATATTTGCATGCTGATAAAGGGCTAATAATCAGAATCTACAAAGAATTCAAGCAAATCAGCAAGAAAAAATTAATCCCATCAAAAAGTGGGCAAAAGACATGAACAGAAGCCTTTCCAAAGAAAATAGATGAATGGCCGATGAACACATGCTCCACATCACTAATCATCAGGGAAATGCAAATCAAAACCACAATGAGATATCACCTAACCCTAGCGAGAATGGCTTTTATCAAAAAGTCTCAAAACAATAGATGTTGGCACGAATGTACAGAGAAAGGAACACTTGTACACTTTTGATAGGACTGCAAACTACTACAACCTCTGTGGAAAATAGTATGGAGATTCCTCAAAGAATTGAAAGTAGACCTACCATTTGATCCAGCAATCCCACTACTGGATATTTACCCAAAGGAAAAAAGTCATGTTATCAAAAAGACACTTGTGCTCGAATGTATATTGTGGCATAATTCATAATTGCAAAGATGTAGAATCAACCCAAGTGCCCATAAATTCATGAGTGGATTAATAAAATGTGGTATATGTATACCATGGAGTACTAGTCAGTTACAAAAACAAAATGAATTAATATTTTTATAACAATTTGGATGGAACTGGAGACCATTTTCCTAAGTGAAGTATCACAAGAATGGAAAAACAAATATCACATGTACTCACTTAAATTGGAACTAACCGAACAGTACTCACGTGCACAGATATGAATAAAACTCAACAGAAATCAAGTAGGTGGTAGGGGAAGGGGGAAAGGGTGAAATCATACCTAACGGGTATAATGCACACTATCTGAGTGATGGGCACACTTATAACTTTGACTCAAGCAGTACAAAAGCAATCCATGTAATGAAAACATTTGTACCCCCATAATATTCTGAAATGAAAAAAAAAAGAAGAAAGAAAGAACACACTGAATGGAGACCCTGGTATATAAATGTGAATTGACTGTCCTTTTCCCTCTTTCACATGCTGTAATGTTCAGGATTCTTTGGATTGCACGTGACAGAAATCAAACTCAAACAAGCTTGCCCAAAAAAGGGGAATTTATTTTCTCAGGCAGTCTAATCAGGAAGTCCAGGGATGGAGTTGATCTCAAGGTTCTCTGAGTCAGAAAGTGCTGTCAGTTTTCGGCTCTAGATCTCTTTTTTCCCTCTCCATTTTTCAGCTTTATTTCTGCATATTTGTTTTGTTCTTTCCAATTGCATAGAAGCTTTCTATAACGAGGTGGTGAGGAGAGGAGAGTCCAGAGTGGGACAGGGATGAAGTGGCCCCAGACATTGCCAAGCTTGCATCATACCGGTTTGGTGACCCCAGGGGAAAGAGACAGCTTCTCCCTTCCAGCATCCAACTCTGTCTCTGGGTATAGCTGTGATAATCTTGGCTTAAGTCATGCACCACATCTGGGCCAATCACTGTGTCCAGAGGAATGACATACCCTGATTGGCTATACCAAGGTGATGTGCATATACCTGAAGCCAGGGAAAATGAGATTCTATTTGGTAGATCCCCCCTGGTTTGGGGTAGGTGAAGGGGATACAATTACCAGAAGACATGGATGACCGGTAAGTTAAGTAGACCAAACCAAAAGATATTCCTTACATTTGTTAATCGTATTTTCAGAAGCATTAGCATTCTGGATCTTCAAGGCACTTTAAGGCAAGAGCACGATGGGTCAAGAATACAATCATTTGACTTCAGGATTACCTCCCTATCCAAGTTTATTTCTTTTGAATAAAGTTCAAAATCCTTATAAGGCCCTATAAGTCCTGGCTTCTGCCACATCTACATTCTAGCCTCCTTCTCCACCACTCTCAAGATACCCCAAGTCCCTTCCATTGACTCCACTCCAGTCACACTGGCTTGCTTTCTGTTTCTAGAAGAGGCTGTTCATTCCATCTCCCTGCTTTTCAATTGCTGTTCTCTCTTCCAGATATGCTCATGCCCTAGACATGTCTGTGGCTGGCTCCTTCTCATAATTCATCTCAAATAACACTGTTCAGAAAGATTTTTCTTAGCCACCACGTCTAAACTAGCTTCCGTCCAACTCTAAACAACTTCTACCTCATCATTCAGTCTTATTGTACTAGTCTAGCACCATCTCATATTTCCTTTTTCATTGATTTGTTTCCCTGTTAATTGACCATCTTTCTCTACTACAATGCAAGCTTAATCAGAGCAGGAACCATGTCTATCTTATTCTTTGACGTGTCCCTCTAGCACAGAGCTTCATGCATAGCAGTACTTAATAAACACCCTGGAATAAGTGAATGAACAGAAAGCCGTGTGCAGTTGACCTTGAACAATGGGTTTGAATTGCATGGGTACACTTATACTCAGATTTTGTTCCACCTCTGCCACCTCTGAGAGAGCAAGACCAACTTCTCCTCCTCGGTCTACTCAATATGAAGATGATGAAGATAAAATATTTATGATGATTCACTTCTGCTTAATGAATAGTAAATATATTTTCTCTTCTTTATTATTTCCTTAATAACATTTTCTTTTATCCAGCTTACTTTATTGTAAGAATAGGTATATAATATAGTTATAATACCTGTAACATACAAAACGTGTGTAAATTGTTTATAAGTAAGGCTTCCAGTCAATAGCAGGAGATTAGTCATTAAGTTTTGGAGTGAAAAGTTATACCAGGATTTTCAACTGCGTGGAGGTCAGTGCCCCTAACCTCTGCGTTGTTCAGGGTCAATTGTATTATGCTACTGTAACCAGCAAAATGGACTTGAGGCAAGAGAAGAGGTTCAGGCTTTATGTGTTATTATATTAACTCAATTTCCTGGGTACTTTCCTCTGTTTTCTTTGCTCATTTCTGTTCTGCTTAAGCTGCTGAAAAGTAAATGATGATCATTTTCTGGCCAAATCTAATGATATCTCTGGGTCTTCTTACCTTGATGTTTCTGTTGCCTTTGACACTATTGCCCAACTACTCACTTAATTTTTCTTTTTCTAATTTCAAGTTCCACAATTCTGTGGTATTTTTCTTCCCCTTCCTACCTCTTCTGCCCTTCCTTATCTCTCCTTCACTGGTTCCAAGCATTCCCATTAATTCCAGGGCACCTATCAAGTCTCAGTCTGTTTTATTTTCATACTTCTCATCATGTGAACACAGATCAGCCCCAAAGAAACTTCCAGAAGCTGAAAGAGGTACAGGAATAAGAGCTTAGTAAATCAACCAAGAGAGGAACCAGAATCCACCAGTGCTATTGACATAAGCCTGTAATTTCATTTATATACTAATGAGAATAGATTTAGGAGTATTACCAAGAAATTTATTGATCTAGTCACAAAATCTGGTATCAGAAAATATGACTTTAATGCAAAGGGAAAAAAATCAGAGATGAGGACAAATATTTATGTCTAAATTTCTTCCTTACAGTCTTATTCATAAAAAAAAACACTGTGAGAAAAACCAGTGTTTAATAAGAACAGAAGAAATAAGATGTCTTTAAAATCATGATTGTTCAAAATAGTTCATGTGTGAAACAATAATCATGCTATATTTCTCAGTACAAAATGGATGATACGAAAATATGTAGAGAGAGAGGAAAACAAAGGACAAACTTGATTATAGGTGATTTCTAGTATGTTATTAGACATTTTTATACTTTTAAAATATTTTATAAACTGCCTACAATAAGCAAGTATGATTTTATGAAACCATTAATTTTTAAAAAGAACATATGACTTTGCTGTAGTGCAAATATCTTCAACACATTTCTTTGCATGTACGGTATATTTCACAATGTAATGTTTAAAAATATGACTGGATCGTTTGCAAGAACTGTTTTTTCTTTCTATATTTTTTAAAAAGACAAAATACACATAAAGTTCTGCAGACTCGTGTGCAACAAGAGGTCAGGGGTGTATCAGTCCTCACATAGACAGGGTAGAATAACTGTAACTACACTAAGGAGTTGTCCATCAATTGTCTAGGCAGAAGAAGGAGGTGGCAGGTTAGAATCTGGAATCACCTTTTAAGTTTCTGTCAGTGAAACTTGGCTATATTTAATTGGTGAAGGAGACTATTTGTCAATAGTGGTTTCCTGAGTTTTACAGGCAAGCCTCATGATGAGAAAACTGAAATTATAGATGACGGGATGGATATTTAACAGAAAAGAAGAACTGCTATGTAGAAAGTGGGATGCTGATTCATAAGTTGAAATGCAATTTAATTATTAGAGATAATCAGTAAATCTTTACATCCGCTAATGAAATAAAATAAAAATTACATAGTCAGCACAATTCAGGGCTTCTAAGCTATGAGGATAATGCAGAACAATAAAGAACAGCAGCTAAGTTAATTGACCATTTCCATTTTTATTAATTGGAGAATTAGATGCAATCACTTAAATTGAAAAGAACCATATTTTGTGTAAAATACTTATTAACAATTCCAGACACTTTCTTCAGTAAAATATTTCCATCCTGTTATTAGATTATTTTTATTATCAGTTCTCTTTATATTAAAAATATGGGCTGGGTGTGGTGGCACATGCCTGTAGTCTCAGCTACTTGGGAGGCTGAGACAGGAGGATCAGTTGGGCCCAGGAGTTTGAGGCTGCACTGAGCTATTATCATGTCACTGCACTATAGCCCTGGCGACAGAGTGAGACCCTGTCTCAAAATAAAATAAATAATAAAAATATGCAATATCTCTGGGCCTTAATTTTCTCATCTGTAAAATAAGGAAGTGAGAGCACTGTTGTGAGTACTTCATTCTATGGGAGTGGGTTCTACAGGATTTGCATAAACAATATATTTCATTTTACGGAAGTTGGTGTTGACATAAGACTGTGATTATCATCCCTATTCCTGGATTCCAATTTTTGGAATCAATAAGCTGTATTGATCTTATTGATAAGTTTTATAATAAGTAAGCATTATACATTTGAGCTTATAGAATATATTTGTTTTGATGTTTCAAAACTGTTTAAATTATTGGATAGAGTTTTACATAAGATTTTGTTGTGGGAAACATGGCTTTACTGCTTACACAACAACAACAACAACAAACTTTGAAACTATTGAGCTAGAGGAACTTCAAGGTTGTACGCACACAGACTCTGATTATGTGTAAGCAGCATTCCCAAGCTTCTAGTTCTAAGAAGTGCTAGAGCCAGATCTTGCCCTAACCTAGCTCTTCACCTTGAAATAATACCCTCGAAGGACCAGAACCCATTCCCCCACACTGCTTTTTACTTTTGAAAGATGACTCAAAGAATCTTCTGGTTTCTTTTCACTTTTCAAACTGTGCCACAAGGGAGGAAGTTCAAGCTATATTGTTAAATGAAAAAAAACAGGCTACAAAGAAATATGAATATTTCTACCCCATTTTATAAAAATAAATGGCTGACTCTAGATACAGAAATTCTAGAAAGATATAGATTATGGTACTTTTATAGATGCACCAGGCACTATCTGAAACACTTTGTATACATTAACTCATGTTTTGCCCTCATTCGTGCAATGAGGGAGGTAATATTATTCTCATCTTCATTTTACAGATGAGGAAACTGATGCACAGCAATTAATTACAAAACTTTTCTGAGTGGGTTACCTGAGGTTACACAAATGTATAGGGAAATTTTCTGGAAGTATTTGTCCTAAAAACTGTAAGATTATCGATAGTGATTGCCCTTTGGCCTGTGTATAATTTCTAAAAAGAATTTGTATTACTTATGTAACCAAATGAAAGGGAAGACTTTCAGAGTTTCCGTGCTCATTTTTCCATGCTTTCATCTGGAGTCGGAGTAGTGGGGAGCTCAGGATAATAGACCCAGCTCTGCTTGGGAATGGGACAATTACCCCTTAGGATTTGCAGATGGTTCTTTGCTCTGTGTAATATGGGGTGGTAGCAATTTCTACTTAGTTGGCAGGAAGAAGTGATTCTGATAAAATGTCCTTGGGAAGGATGCTTGCCCTTACAGGCTGCCTCCCTTTTACTAAGGGCAAGTCTTCAACCTATCCTACCAGGCTAGGACCACTCTGTGAGGGCCAAGCCCCAGCTAAGCCAGGCTTGCAGACATTATGTGTTCATCCGCTTGCCTCCCTGAGAACCAAGGATCTGGTGCCAGCTCATGCTGCTAGTCTATTGAACTGCTTATTTTTGGTTTGTGTTATGAATCTGCTTTAAGTCTTGGTGTTTAATTTCTTCAATGAGATTGTAAATTCCTGGATGGCAGTGATGCTCTGTGAAATACTTCCTCATTTTTCCCAGAATGCATTAAACTCAGAAGTGTTTGATAACGGTAGTTGAATGGAATGTAATCAAATATAAATGTAATGGTAGATTTTGGCAATTTGGAATATTTATTTTCTGTAATAAATAAATCAATAATCCCCTTCTCTCTCCTACCCTTTATTTCTATTACCTTCCTTTCCCTCACCTTCCTCTTTCTCTTCCTGTCCCCTTTCTGAACAGTTCAGTCCTAAATCCATTATATGAGGCAGAGCAAGGTAGACATCCATTCCGATGGGTGGCCTGGTGTGGAACATCAGAGCCCAAGCAGGATGGGGGCTCTATTCAGGGAAAGGGGCAGCAGTGGGGATGAGAGGTTAACTATATACAGGGGAATTGATCAAATAATCATTCAGGTCATTAAATATGAAATGTCTGATTTTGAATCAAAAGTTTAGTTTATTATGTCTCGAACAAGAAGCAGTATAATTAATCAAAGTATGCACTAAACTAGTAGTTGACACAGTTTTGACATCTGAATGGTAGTTTCTTTATGCCAGCAGCAAAGAAGCCTGGAAAGCCAATGGCAATGAAATCACAAAAGGTGTTTTCCACAGCTTGCTAAGAATTGAATATTTTTCCTTGCAAGAAGTGGTCCAAAGCCTGGAAGAACTGGCGGTCAGTTGGTGCAAGGCCTGGTGAATATGGTGGTTGACAGAGCATTTCCAAGTCCAGCTGCTTTAGTTCGAGCAGCATTATTTTTTGTGACAAGTAGTCTTGCAAGAGGATTGGCCTGTCTCTATTGACCAATCTCAGATGCTTAATTACAAGCATCCTCATCATTTCATCCAATTACTTGCAGTAGACATCCATTGTAATCAATTGTCCAAATTTCATGAAGCTGTAGTGGATAATGCCAGCACTGGATCACCAAACAGACACTATTAGCTTTTTTTGATGAACATTCAGTTTTGGACTATGTTTTGACACTTCATTTTTATCCAACCAACCATTGTGCCCAGTGCTTATGATTATCGAAAAGAATCCATTTTATATCATGTGTAACAATATGGTGTAGAAATGGTTCGCCTTTATGTCGTGACAGCAAAGAAAGGCGGGCTTCAAGATGATTTCTCTTCTGATCTCTTTTAATGCCTGCAGTTCCCATCTATCCCGCTTCTTTACCTCGCCCATTTATTTCAAATGGTCCAATATTGTCGGAATAATAACGTCAAACCTTGCCGCTAATTCACACGTAGGTTGAGATGGATTCGCTTCCGCTACAGCTTTCAGCTTATCATTATCCACCTTGGTCTCAGGTAATCTACGTGGCTCATTTTCAAGATTAAAATCTAGAACAAAACTTCTCAAACCATCGACATACTGTGTGTGCATTAGCCACATCCTTCGCAAACACTTTGTTGATATTTCAAGCTGTCTGCGCTGCATTTGTTCTGTGACGAAACTCATACTAAAAAATAACACGAGTTTTTGACTTATCTATCCATGGTTTCACAAAAATTGCTCTAAAGATTTTTTTTTTGAAAGATAATCAAATGCCAAACCTGTGTTTGAAAGAATGAGGATGTACCTTAACAATAAAAAATAAAAAAAAAACAAGAAGTGTCAAAATGAAATGTCAGAGATACCAAATGTCAAACTTCGTACTTAAGGAAATAGGGCATTCCTTTCTTAATAACCTAGTAAGTACATTAAAAATAATGGGAGCCAAATATCTCACTGTTGTAGAAGAGAGGTAGAAATAAGGAAAGGGAGAAAATTAGAATGAAAAATGTGGTGTTAAATTGATATTGGAGATATCAGTGTGAATTCACAGATTTCAGTAAATATATATTGATATGGAAATAAATTTAGATGTAAATGTGCTTATGTATGTGTGTGTATACACATATATAATATTCCTTATCTAGGTATTTTTCTGACTTTGTCATATTTTCAATTCCACATTTAATTCATTTGGGATTTGTTTTGTGGGCAGCATGAAATGGGGCACCACATTTTTTCGACCAAACAGTCAGTTAATTTCCCCAGCATTATGGATTGAATAATTCATCTCTCCCCACTGATCTGAGATACTTTCATTTTTATATATGTGTATTATGCTGACTGTAAATATCTTTGAAGAGCAACTTTGATTGCCTCATTAACTGACATATCCTTTTTCTCCTGCTCTGACATCTTGAGTGTCAGTGGCCTATTTCCAGCTGAGTGTTCAAAAGACATCCTTAAGCTCAACACTTCCCAAATAAACAGATACCACCTGTTCTCATGAATTCCCGCCCCCAGAAAGCAACATCACCATCAGCCTGACAGCCCAGTGGTCTCTTGACTACTCTGACCCTGTGCTCCTCTGTATTAAATCCCTTTCTTCTTTCCTTAGTTTAGCACATCACGACATTTCTCCTAAGCTATTACAACAGCTTTTAAACTCTTATCCCTTCTAGTCTATCTTTCATACTGAGTCTTAAATAATAAATAGAAATAATAAATAAGTAAATATAATATAATAGTGTGGGCCTGTCCTTATGACTCTGCAACTCAGAAAACTTCAAGTCTGTGCATTGTCTTAGACACCGCAGCTGAACGTTCAAGGCCATTGTGGCTGGCTTTGCAGCTGCTCTTGCGTCTATCTAACTTGCATGCTCGTCACTTGTATTAAGCTTCAGTCCTTGAGCATGCCAAATATTCCCCCAATTTTGAACTGTTTTGCCTGGCTTAGAAAGCTGCCCTTTAACTCTTTATAAAAAAAAAACAACAACAAAAACAAACTATTACCTTTTAAGGTTTAGCTTAAACACAGCCCTCTTCCATAAAGTGTTTTCCTAATCCTCCAGTTGGAATTCATTATTTGCCAGCTATCTTCAAAGAACTTTCTTTGTACTGTGTGATACTACATATTTCATTATGCTTTGTATGTAACTGCTATGCACCTTGGTTTTCAGATCCACCTTTTAACCCCTGAAGGCACAACTGCATCTTTGTTACCACTTACCTCTGCCTATAGCTAGCAGTTTTAGTCTGCTTACTTTGGCACCTAGCTAAGTGCCCTCCCTCCCTCCCTCCCTCCCTTCCTTCCTTCCTTCCTTCCTTCTTTCCTTCCTTTTTACCTTTCTTCCTTCCTTCCTTCTTCATCCTCTCCCTCCCTTTCTTTCTTTCACACTGATTTAATGAGTGGCAATGTGTACCAGCCACTATTCTAGCACTTGGGATACCCTGCTTAACAAGACAAAGTTCTTGTCCTCATGTAGTTTATATTCCATAAGGATTCTTATTTAACCCCGTCAAGACTTCTGTGACATTGGGCCTTTTTTCTCCCCCAATAAATTATTCCTCAAGGGTGGCCTTATATTAGTTAGTGACAGAACTAGAATTCAAACTCAGGTCTCTGTGATATTACTTGTCCCCAGCACCATGCCTTGCTGATACATTTGTGATACTGAAAAGAAATTTGGTCCTTCAAAAAGATTAGATACGATACTTCTTTAGATGCTGAACTGAAAGGAAAACAGTTATGTGTTACTGTTGAAAAAGCCACGACCCTTTTGCTAGCTCCATATGCTCTGGAAGTAAATATAGAAACCAAGTCTTACAGCCAAGTTTGATCTTTAATCTAACTGAGGGTCCACATTACTTTATTACAGAAAATTGAAAGGAAAGAGAAATTTACATTTTTTTAGGTAGATGCATCTACGTACTTTATTTTTCAAAAATCTTCACAAGAACAATGCAAGGTAGATATGCTGTCTCCATTTTTGTAGGTGGAGAAACAAACCCATAGGGGTTAAATAACTGTCCACAGCCACATAGCTATTTCTGACATTATGTTTTAAATACAAATTTTACAAATCACATACAGAACATGTATCAATCGAATCATTTAAAATGTACATGGAAAAGTTGCTATTTAAAGGACTCCTATAAAATGTAGATTAATCCAATAAATGGTAATGGGATTTACTGACTTGCCATTTTAGGGTAAAAAAAAAAAAGACAAGTAAAACAGGATCCTTATCTCACCTCTTATACCAAAATAAATTCCAGATGGATCAAAGATTTACATGTAAAACATGAAATCACAGACATCCTAGAAGAACACATGGATGCATATTTTTATAATCTTAGAATGGACAAGACTTTAAAGAAAATAAAATACAAAATCCAGAAAATAAAAAGTTATAAAGGAAAAGATTAGTAAATTTGATTACATAAAAGTTAGAGTTTTATACAGCAAATTTAGTCTCTTAAAAAAAAAGGCAAAAAGAAAAAAAAAAAAAAGGAGAAGTTAGAGGAGAAATATTTTCTTTGGTTCTAGACCCTAGGTAGATCTCACCAAAGGCTGTGTCTCTACGCTCACGTGAGCAACTCAAGTGACGGTAGACAGCCCATCGGAAATAGAATTGTCTTGGATGCTATGTTTCATGATGGTCTCAAATTATACCTAATTCACAAATTACTAATTAGGGACTTAATGTAGGGAGATCTGTGATGTGCTGTTTGAGGCTTCAAAATCTGAAAGAATGGATGTGAAAGTAAAGCATTTGGCCTGTTCAACAGTCAGTGCTGATTTGATGAATCTGAGCGACCAGACCTTTGTCCTTCCTTCTTGAAGCTGGGTTTCAGTCAAAGAGGGAAAAAATAGCAAGAATGAAAAGGCAGGTGATATCTATTTGATTATTGGTGGAACTGGATTTTCTGCACAAAGTAGTACTTTGCTATTTTTAAAAGATACTTAGTTGAAGGGAAACTGTAACTGAGTTTATGTGACTTTTCTTAGCAAAATTATAGAATGTATCAATGTACAAAACATTAGGAACAGGGTTAGAGATCTGTAGGCGAATTGCCATGTATTTGTGTTACATTTATATTTGCAAAGTGCGTATCCTTATCAAGCTATTAAGCTATTCCTTCAGTTTGACAAATGTGAGCTTTTTTGGGATGAGCAATAGATTTTTTTTTAATAGCTCTGCTTGTATTCTCCATAGTTCCATAGTCATTTAAACTACTTTCTATCAAGAGTCTGAATGATGCTGAAGCTTTACAATAGGAAGATGTTTACGAAGGCCTTTGACCCACGCAGCCTACTCAGCTTTGCTTTGTGATGGAATCTCAGTATTTGTGCATGTGCGTGTGTGTGCACACATGTGTAAAAGTAAGAAAGACAGTTAAAAAGGCAGCACAATCAAAGAGCTCTAACACTTTGGTGGCCCAAGCAGCTCTGGTGTTGGATATCCATAACTGAGCATGACTCTGGTAATCTTTTCCTTTGCGTTTCAAAAAAGATTACTGAGCTCTCATAGAACCCTGAGAAGGAGACACGACACAAGGAGGAGACAGTGGAAACAAGGTGGATCATCACAACTAGAACCTTGAATAAAAGGGCAAGGGAAAGAAATTCCCAAGCACCCTTATCAAGGTGGGCAGTTTCTGGGGGCCACCTTCATTAGCAAGCCAGAGAAGATGCATAAAAACACTCAGGAATTCATGGAAACAGTTAAAGAGTGGAACCCAGCACAGATTGGGCTTACTTACGGCAAATCAGCCAGGGGAGGGCAGGGTGTGCTCAGGGCCATTGTAATTTGGGTATAAATGCCCCTGTGGCCTCACAGGCTAATGAAGTCTAAATATTGTTACATTTGGGGGTTACTTCCAGGATTTCTGTGAATCCTAATATGTACACATCTGTAGCAAGGACTAATTATTCCCCCTAAGAATGATGGTCAACTGGCGTTTGGAAATTGCAGTGATATTGTAGGAGACCTAATGCATGAAAATGGGTGTGGATTCTCATATTATTTGTTACTGTGGTGAATAGTAAAAAGCTTGAAATGAAAAACACCTGGCAGAGTACTTTAAAGTCCTGGAAAGGGATAAAGTGCTTGACAAGTTTTTCAAAAAGAAAGGGAAAGCAAATGCAGCCTTACTAGAGTTTAATTACTTTGCCACCCCCTGGAAAGGCATTGAAAACATATCTGGAAAATAATCTTTCATCCCAGTCCTTTCTACCTTGAATACTGAATTTGTGTACAGACAGAACCTATTCCTACACCAGGACAGTCAACGAATGTCAGGCATGACCAGAGTCCTCGGGTACCAGCCATGTGTCATATGCACGTGAGCTCATGTTCTGGGACTGACATGGTGGAAACTTTAGATGCCAGGGGCAAAAGCTGGGTGTGTTCCCCTGGAGACTCCCACTGCACTGGGGGAAGAGACTCGGGCTAGGGAAAACCACTGATACTGCAAAAATGGCAAGTACCAGAAGTGAAATAAGAACAGCCTTAAGCACAATCCTAACAATATAGAGCTCACATTTACTGATTGCTTGCTAGGTTTCAGACACTGTGCAGAACACTTTATAAGCATTATCTCATTTAGGAAATTGAAAGAGGTTGATGGAGAACCCTAGAGGCTTGAAATTTAAGGCCATATATATCCTAAGTTATGTGGTACTTCAGTAAAGGTGGCTAAATGAGAACTCTTGAGCAAGTACTTGGTGGTGTTATCAACTATAGAGCTTCACAGGTAAAATTACTAGTGAACAAACAAAAAAAAACTTACTTTTTAAAACTGGAGACCCTGTGATGAAAGACAGTCAAGAAGAAAGCGTGGATTAGGCTGTCTGTGAACAAGCAATTATTGGGGTTGCCTTGAACAGAGCACTTCAATCATAGTTTAGCTGCTAGTCCAAGGACAGGATCCTAATTCCCTCCAGCTGCTAAGGCTAGGAACAAGGAGAAGGAAATGCCCATCCAAATCAGGAAGGAGTCACCCAGACCAATTGGGACAGTCACTGAACTTCTAGGAAGGCAAGGACCTGACTTCAGCCCTGGGGCATCTGGGAAGGTCTGTAAGTGGCCTCTTGATAGTCAAAAGGGTCAGTCGGCCAAGAAAAAAATATAGGGAAGTGTGCCCATAAAATTGCCAAACAAATCTGACCTTTGACAGACAGTGCAGGAAGCAAGGCTATATATGCAAAAACACTGTGATCAGGAAAAAAAACCGTCTTTACCACTCCCAAAGTAAACCAGCAATATAGAGTCAGACACGGCAATATGGCCCAAGATATGAATTGGCCCTATCACAATGGCAGTCTCTAGGCATGCAGAGATTTGATGACATCAGTGTGGAGTTGGAAAGAGCAAGAAGGAATTTGGTTTTCAAGCAATGCAGGAGAGTGGATCACATGCAGTTATTACCTCCCAGTCTCTCCGTGACTACTCCTGACCCACATCCTTACCCAAAAATCAGATGGATTAGGATTTTTGTGGTTTTAGCATAAAGGTTACCCCTACCCACTTTGGAAATGTGAGTAGGTTTCCGTAGGTCCAAAGGCCTGGGTTTTCTGAAGTAATGTAAGAGGCGGATGTAGATGGCAGCGGCTGTGTGCTTGAAACAAGAAGATAGGACCAAGGAGAAGCTGAGGGGTAAGAACCTGCTCCAGTTTATTCCGAGTACTTTTTCCACACTGTGGGCAGCAGGTTGGTATCACAGAGAACTGGATATTCTCCTCACCACCCTTGCAGACAGAAGATAGGCTTGGGAAGGAGCCAAAGGCATCTACTCCTAAAGATGTCCCAACTGGATCCTCCAAAATAAACTTAGAAATCTTACAGAGTTCCATTGCTCAGTAAAAAGAGAAGTTGGAGGTTGAGGAGATTGTAATTCCCTAAAAATAAATGTTTCTTTTTTGTGAATGGGACTAAGTAGTCCTCAGGGAAAACAGTATAAGAAAGACCTGCATGACTCGTTTCCCTTTAGGGAGAAGATTGCAAAGATTACATTGCTTGGAATTAATGAGATCATATTGAATAATCCCTAACTGATAAATGTCAAAGTTCTGAAGTCTCATGGTCTATATGCTTCCTCATCGTGGCAGTGGGGAGGGGGAGGGGAATGGGTAAAAAAAAAAAATGGGTGTAGATTTTAGCACTCTGAATAGATGAATTAAACCAGACCACTGTACACAATACTTGCCCCAGATCCCCTGCTGGGGATCAGTGATAACCACTGATCACAGTGGTTATCAGTGTCTATTTGAGGAGAGGGTTGTTAAAACCCAATGACTAAAGGGAATTAAAAAAAAAAGGTCATGAAATAATCTGTGTGTAATTTCCATTGAAGAAATTTGGAAGTGGAATGACTTATCTCTAGGCCTAGATGTTATTAACAAATATGCTTTTAAAATAGCATATAATGCTATAAAGCAATAGAAAAATAATAAAAGTTAATGGAATGATTGTAGGCTGGCACTTCCCAAACTTCTAGTATTACTACTTTCAACAATTTTTGCCGTGTCCTTGTACTTAATGTTTTTCTCTAAATTAGTATGCATTTTAAACTTACATATACCTTTTAAAGAAAAAGCTTTATATCATGATTGTAAAAAGAAAACCAATATCATTTGCCATAAATAGGAGGTAACAATAAAAACGAGTACTTATGTAATAAAAACCAAAACAGTGTTATAAAACTCTAGCTAGATACTATTACAAGCTGCAGGCTCTCAGCCCAAGGCCTGCTCTGTCTTTTAAAAAGGGAGATTAACAAGTGATAGACATACAAGGACCAAATGGAAACTTTCGCCTTGAAATAATGAGCAGGAGTGTGGGAGAATTGGGAAGAGAATAACTCTCTATGTGATTCAATGTCATTTAATGTTGGCATCTGGGTGCCACTGATAATCATCTCCAGTGTCACTTATGCCGAAATCATGATTTGTGTCCTATACACTGTGGGAAACACAGTTCAGTTTAGCCTTCCTAAAATGATGTAAACCTCATCTACCCTGAATGCAGCAGAATTAAAATGAAGAATCAGAGAAAGAAGGCATAACACAAAGTCTAAAAAACAGATCAGGAAAATTAAGAAGCAGACACAAAGAGGAGCAAAAGACACACAAACATAAAGCAAAACATAAAGGAAGCTGAGAGGATGAATCTAATGTTTGAAAGTAAGCAAAGACAGCTAGATAACCAACGAAAGAGAGAAGCAAAGCTAATTAAAGACTGAAAGTGGATGTGAAATGACATCACATCTGATCGAGATAAGCATGAACAGAGATGCAGAAAGTTATCCAAATAAACATACGGGCTAAGTGTGTGGGACACATCCACTGTTACTCATCGACTTCTGTTCTTGAGGGGAAATGGAGGGGGTGTGAGAGAGACGGCTGACATATCTGTGCACAATGAGATCACCCCATGGCTGAACCAGCTGGCTAAAGTGACGGGACTGGCTGGTAAGTCAGGTATTTCAACTACTTTAAAACAAACACATTCTTCATTTTCCCAAGGGGGAAAAAATGGGGATTTGGCCAGCTGAGTTTCACTTCTCAGATAGCTGTTTTGCATTTGGAATTTGAATCGCCCATCACTTAATTTGTTTTTCTAGAAGGTAATAAAATGTAATTTATAACTGGTAGGTTCAGTGGCCAGAGAAAGTGATAAAATTCCAAACCCAGAGCATTGGTATTCAGCACCTTTAGCTATTCCACTGTACAATCTAGTTTACAGCAAAGCAAAGATGGGGCCCTTGAGGCCCCTATAGTTGTCATTTATGCCACAGAAAATGACTTTTAATGACTGGGGCAGGGTAAATAAATAGAAGGCCAATGAAGCTCAAGGTAAAAGCTATGTTTAGATCATACCAGAAGCTACACATATGCTAACTAACATAAAACTGTATTTCATTGCTTTAAATATTCCACAGTCTCAACCAGGGGCGGTGGCTCATGCCTGTAATCCTAGTGCTCTGGGAGGCTGAGGTGGGAGGATCGCTTGGTGCCAGGAGTTCCAGACCAGTCTGAGCAAGAGGGAGATCCCATCTCTACTAAAAATAGAAAAATTATCCAGGTGACTAAAAATAGAAGAAAATTAGCCAGGTGTGGTGGCACACTGCAGTAGTCCCAGCTACTTGGGAGGCTGAGGCAGGAGGATCTCTTGAGCCCAGGAGTAGGAGGTTGCGGTGAGCTATGATGAGGCCATGGGTGGGCAACAGAGTGAGACTCTGTCTCAAGAAATAAATAAATAAATAAATATAAAAATTCCACAATCTGGATTATAAATAACAATGACTCGGACATAATAAACATAAACGTGCAACAATATGCTTAATATATATAATATAAAAATATGTAAATATGTTTGTAAGCTTCAAAATGATATTTCTCAAGTACTATTCCAAATGTGCTTTTCTGAATTTTCAAAGTTCCTTTCAATTTTTGTTTGTTCTCACATTGACAATATGAAGTGGGAACCATATTTATGATGACTTCCTAGATTTTAATGTAAAACAATTTTTAAATAATACTTTACATGTATAGTGTATTACAGCCTATAGAGTATTTTCACATGTAACTTACCTGCACTGATATTCTCCATGACCCTGTGAGGCAAGTAGGCTTTATGGAGGGTTAACGGGCTCTGCAAGATTAAACGACTTGCTCAAGCCCACACTGCCAGTAAATGGAGTTGACATTTAAAATTGAGCACGTGTTGAAGCTGGTGGATTGCCAGAGGAGGCTGGCTGTGTCCTCAGAAACCTCATAGGTGACCTTACTGCATGGAGTCCCTAGCTTGTACAATCTGTCCCTAGCTTGTCAACGTCCCGGAATGTTGCTCTCAAAGTCAACTGAGGCACCCTGACTAAACCCACAGGAGACTGAAGTCTAGATCAGAAGGCCGGTTTATTTATTGTGAGAAACATTGCTGCCATGTGAACCAGACAGAATGCAGTTGTGGGTACAACGAGTGTACTCTCTGCCTGAAGGCAGAATTACACGGGACGACAGATTACAGTCATGAGACTGAAGGATGGGCAGACGTGAAGGGGCGAGGGTAGGAGGCGGATGTCAATGAATGGGGAAGGAGAAAAATGACATGTACTGATACTTACGATGTCCCTATCATTGCCATTATCAATTTCAGTGTTACCAGTACTTATCATTTTCATCTGTCCCATTCCAGAAAGGAGGAAATTTAGACACAAAGAGATTAATCAACTGGCTTAAGCATTTGTTTGATTTCATTTCTAGGCACTGCTGCTTGAGATCGTATTCTCACACTTGAGCCAGAAGCTGCTTGCTTTAATTACAGCAGAAAAAAGAGACAAAAAGATTCTCATGTAGCAGGTTGGGGTGTACAAGCTTGCGAGGAGTAGATATGTCTATGGGTAAAAACCTCACGTTAAGAGCCAGGTTGATTCACATTGAGTCTTGGCTCTTTGACTGGCAGCATCAGTGAATTCATGTTATGAATGTGTTTAAGTGACATCCTCTAAAATGTGGTCCTCTCTATAGATGCTCTTACATAATGGAGCCAGACAGGAGGTGGTTTAGGACTTGAATTTAAATTTTTCAAAAAACTTTTTGAAATTCTTTATTAAAGAGTGACATAAATACCCTATTACTGATATTTAATTTGATGAGCAGTAATAGGGGATCCTATCACTTCTCCTTTTGCAATTTTATAGCTTCCACATTATTTTTTAGAGGTTTAAATATATCATCTCTTCACGACTCTGTAGGTTTTAATTATCAAAGCAGCTACATCAGTTTTTACCAAAAGCAGAGTGACCTTATTTTATAACTGAAACAAAGCCCAAAGCTTAGTCCCGCAGCAGACAGTTAATAGGTCATTCCGTAAAGATTTATATATTCTTTGTGGATACAGAAGAATTTCAAATAGGGGTAAGTCAAACTTATGGGCTCACTCTCTTTCATGATTTTAGGCAAGTTAGGATTTATTTCAATTAAAGGCTGTATCCTGGCTGAATGGGGTTTGTTTTTATGAAGACTCCAAAAACCACTATCATTAAACAATTTAGAGAATGGTAAATTCAGCAACTAATCTTAATATACATGCAGGGGGAACAAACAACCACTACATTTTCTTTTGTTTTAGCATGAAGGTAGGGTCACTGTGGGACTAGAGAAACCGGCAGTGTTTTGTAATTATATTTATACACCTGACATAAGGAAATAGTCCTCCAACGTGAAAGCAAACACTAGGGCAGAAATACGTGTGTGTTGGAGGGAGGTGGTATGTGTGTAGGAGAGGGTGAGGGACATGCTTCTATTACTTCTCAGATTTAGCAAGATCGATATCAACCTGTCTTCTAGCTCATTTTGCTGCTGTGAAATTCTTTAGGAAAAATATCTGTGGTTAAAATCCTCAGCCTCTGGATCCCCATTCCCACACCCACTACCCTCTTCCCTAAAAAAATGTCTGTTGCCAATGCCTTTTCCGTGATCCTTTCTTGTGCAGGTTTTCTCTGTGGAATAACAGCTAAATCAGGAAAAGGTCTTGGGCACAGCTCACTGCTTCAGTGACTACCTTGAGGCCGGCTGGGGACTGACAGTCTCAGACCCCGACCAGTTGCCACAGATGCAATTGCTTTGAAAAGCAGATTCTCTTCTGTGCTAACCTCATGCAGAAAAATGAAAACGGGAAAGGCAGTGATATTTTATTCAGTTTCCTCCTGCTCATTCTAGGAAATAGAACCAAGGGAACGTATGATTGGAGTGAAACGTGGTTTTTCTTAGCAAATAAACATTCCGCGTGCAAAATCAGTATCAAATGTGATTTAGAGAGTATTCTAAACAACATTAAGTGGCCATTCTTCATCTTCCTATCAGCGAGGGGCTGGGGTGGTGGCAGAGGGGGGTGCGGAGGGCAAATGGTTGACACTTAGAGAATAGGCTTCATTATGCTCATTTTCAAAACCAGCATTCAGACATGAATAAGCTTTATAAATTATAATTTTGTCACTACAGAGAGAATGATGAGGTATGAGGAAATGTAATTGTTATGATGTTTTGAGATCTCTTAATTAGGACTATTAGAATTTTCTGCAACATAAGATATCCTTTACCTGCACTCTAAAGCCCAGAGCACCTTCTACTCACAGGTGGAGAGATGGAGACGGGCTGCATTTCCAAGCAAGAAAGATACAAGCACAAGCGGAATGGAAGTGGCAGTTTGCTACCAAACAGAATCCACATCGTTTAGCCCTGACATAATGAGTACATGCCCCTCATCACTGCCTTATTCCTGGCTCTCTTTCACCCATAAGTTTCTACTGTCGGTTAGCAGTCTCTTGCACCTGTCTGCGCAGCTGGGTCTCCTGAGTGAGGAATCTCCCTGGGGCCTGGGTGCCTACGTGAGCAGAGAGAGGAGATATCCCGTGTAATCTTGCCATGCAACCAGCACATTCTCTCCATGGTGGGAAGGGCAAGGGCCTGGCTCCCTACAGTCCAGATGTCATGTGAATCGGTAGTAAATATCATCCAGATTAATCAGACTGAGAGAGATGTTGCTTAGCTCGGGGACTAGAAGAGCTCAGCCTCAGGAAACCAGACTCCAGAATGGGAGTCAGGATAATGGGAAGTCCGGGTGGCGGCCAGACCTGCCCTGCCAGAGGGAGACGAGGCTGGCATCTTGGGAAGAGAGCTCCGTGCAGTGGGTATGAGTCCAGGCTATCTGGGCAGACAGTCTGGCTTCCTACTAACCTATTGATCTTGGGCATATTTCTAAATCTGTACAGTTTCAGTAACAGCCCTGACTTTCTTTCTCTCGAAAATGGAAATTTCCTAAAATGGAAGGGGCTTAATGAAACAAAATTTAAAAATTTTTTAAAAAATGAATATCATAATAATTGTGTTCTGAAAATTATAAGAGATAATGTATGCAAATTGCCTGGCATGTAGTAAGTACTCAATAAATGTTAAATATTATCATCGAAAGCAAAAATACATGAATTTTTCAAATGGCATCTGTTGTGTGACTGATGTTTCTTTTGTTCCTGAGCCCAGGTTCTTGGATGGGCAAGTAGAGAGGCATATTTAGCCGGGCTTTAAATTATGTCTTTTACTTCGTTTCTACAAATGTTGATTTTGTGTTGGGTTAATTTCTGTGCAGAGTTGCTGGCATGAAGGCAAGTTAAGCTCTCAGTTGGGCATTTTCCCTTTATGCTTTGCCTGGTCTGTACGTGCTGTCTAATGAATATTTATAAATCAGCATTAATAAGTGTCTACTTTAGAGAACTGCAGAACAGTAACTTCTGATCTTTCGCCCCATCTCCCCTGTTTCTGGGGTTTTGATAAAGACAATTACGGTCGTAGCATCCATTTTTATTAAATAAGGAAAGGGATAAAATTAGGAAAGTGAAAGTCTTGCGTGCACTTGGCTATGCTGCTTTTTTAAACATGTATTAACTATTAATGTTAACTTTGTTCTGGTCACTCTGCTAGCGTGTTTTCTTGATGCTCTATTTTTTAGTCATCACAAGAACCTATGAGGAAGTTATTTTAGCTCTACTTTACTGGGGATCAGAGAAGTTAAGTAGCCTGCTCCAAGTTACACAGCTGCAAGTGGCAGAGTCCTAATCCATCAAGACTAGACAGCTAGAACTATCTATTCACTCCTCAGACATTTTTGGAGTGCCTACTACGTGTTGTTCACCATGCTAGGTGCTGAGCGCATAATGGTGAGCAAGACAGACTCCATCCCAGTGCTCACAGAGCTGCTAGCCTGGTGGGGAAGGCTGACAAGTAAATAGGCAATTGCAACTCCATCTCACAGTGTAGAGGGTATGGGGTAGCAAGGCATCCCAGGCAGGAAGAGTAGCCTCTGCAAAGGCCCGGGGGCAGAAAAGAGCAAGGCACTTTGGGGGAACTTTGAGGAGATTGCTACACTGCTATATAATAAATAAAGGTATAGGGACAGTACTGTGGGCTCTCAGGGGAGGAAGCTACTATTTTTGTCTAGAGAGTGTTGGGTCGAGTTTGAATCTATTTGAGGAATTGTGCTGTCAGACGCTGATGTTTTGCAAAACAATAATAATAGGCTCTGGGGATGATGTTCATTTCTCTGATTAGAGTTTTCCAAAAAACAATAGGACTCAAGGCTCTTCCAGGGTTGTTCCCCGTTCCTGTGCTCCATGGCTGAGGGGCAGCCATGACTGGGTCATAGCACATCGAATGAGACATGTGTGTGGACGGGATGTGTATGGGGGCCCCCTGTAAGATCCTGATGTCCCAGAGGGACAAAACATCTCTCCTCATACGATCAGTTGGCCCTGTACTCCTAATGCTTTGTGTGAGGCTGTGTTCCTGAGCTGGTCACATACAGACTCACTGGGTTTTCATAATAACCCTGTGAGGTAGGAGCAACTACTCCTAATGATAATTGGGACACAGAGAAGTTGTGTAAGATACCTGTGCTCACCCAGCAAGTAGGTATAAGAGCCCATTTGTAAATGCAGGGTGGTGTGGCCACAGAGTCCATGCTGTTATTCATAGTATGGTACCCCCTCCACTCTTTGCTGTTGAAGGCATAATAGAACTGTCAAAAGTGCATGAAATGATTTATGCAAATTATGAAAGATAAGCCACAGTTCTGTTCTCTGGCAACACGTGAATCAAAACCATTTACGGGCAATCTCGGGGACACACCTGTCACCACCCACACCTGCCCTCAGTGTTTTTGACTCATTGCCTCTATACCTCTGCCAAACAGCCAGATGTTGTAAAGCTGGTTACCTTCGGTGGAGCAGTAGGCAAAGGCACCCCTCTCAAACCTTGTGATTGATTATGGAAGTAGAGTCACTGCCTGTAGGTGAGTGGGTGAGTTTTTTCACCCAAGCCTGAACCCTGGCTCCTCCTCAGAAAGCTCCATAAAGGCTCGGCCTGAGATGGACAGCAGTGATGCTGTGGCAGTCCTTTGTTCCCAGTGAAGCACCTTTGGGTTCATTATGTGCCCAGGTTCTACCCCAGGAGATTCTAATTTAGTGGCTCAGGGAAGGAGCAGGGGCATGCATATTTAAAAACAAAACAAGGTGCCAGGTGTGGTGGCTCATCCCTATAATCCTAGCACATCAGGAGGCCTAGGCAGGAGGACCGCTTGAGGCCAGGAGTTTGAGACCAGCCTGAGCAAAACAGAGAGACCCTGTCTCTACAAAAAATAAGAAAATTAGCCCAGCGTGGTGGTGAGCACCTGTAGTACCAGTTACTCAGGAGGCTGAGGCAGGAGGATGGCTTGAGCCCAGGAGTTGGAGGTTGCAGTAAGCTACGATGATGCCCACTGCACTCTAGCTGGGGTGACATAGCAAGACTCTGTCTATAAATAAATAAATAAAGTAAATAACATAAATAAAAACGAAACAAATCCCATGGGTGAATATGATGTACAGATAGAACTGAGAATAGCTGGAATTGCTCAGTTGGATGGAGACCATTTATCTATCTGGTTAACAGAGAAAGGTGAAGAATGCCTGACATCAATATTAATGATGATGATGATAACAAATTAAATTAGTTGAATGAATGCTTCCACAAAGTCTTGGGACTTAAATGCTCCCTCTTGGTAATTCCATTAGAAATAAACATATTTGGGGTCTATAGTTCCCAGCCTTTGCTGTGCCACGGTGTCATCAAGAGACCCATCTTTTATAGAAAGTTGTGACCTAAGTTAGTTCCTTCTGTGTCCCTCACCCAAAATTGACTCTCAGCTCTGTGCCCCTTGGTCCATGTTCCCCACAAGTGTTACTCGGATTGCTCCCCAATGTTCCTTTCTCTATATTTATGCAGTGCATAGTTTGATTGGTTACCTTGGGATCCCCAGCTCTGATTTTATATACACAGTATAATTAATTTTTTCTTCTTCTGTTACATTAGCCTAAGGAGCTGATGCCCAGGAGCTGCTGCGACTACCATTTTCCCCATTGCCTGCAGCAATCACTGATAGAGAAGTTAAGGCAGAAGAGAGGTTCAGTTTAGATGCAGAAAACAGCTTTGCATAAAACAGTAAGACAGGCATTTCAGGAGTCTTCATTTTCCCCAAATTCCTAGAAGTAAGATAGTCTTCATCTCATGGGGACACTGTAGATATTTTGCTGAAAAATGAAAGAAAGCACTAAAAAATCTTCCCAGGTTCCTTGTTATTATGTTATTGTAATGATTCACATTGATTCTGAAAAAATGATACTAATATTTTTTTTCCTGTTGGGTGCTGATTTTATCTTCAAATCTTGAATCTTTCTGGGTAGTGTGTATAAGTCTTGTGTATCCTTCACATCTACTGGTATGTCATTTTCTTCTTTCCTTCCTTTCTTCCATATACATTTCCAGGAAGCACAAAGATTAGAAGGAAAAATTACCATCAACACAAAAACAAAAACAAACCAACTTCGATACGTTTCTGGCTCAACTAAGAATATAAAAAAAACTATCATTTTATTCTTGTGGTATACTTTTTTTCCATGCTGTTTAAAACCATTAAGTCATTATAATTTTAAAAAATACCAAAAAAAGCATAGTACATTCATTCTTTCAACTTACATTACAGGGAAAAAGAGCCCTACGACAGCTTGATAGCAGGACCTGTGTTTCTCAAATGTGTTAATGTTAAAAATCAGACACAAAAAAGGTTTTGTCTTTTTGAAACACATCTGTGCCATCATTTAAGAGGCGATTCTGGAGTCAAACATCTCATTATGGCTCTATTATTACCAGGAAATTTCCAGTCTGCAGACTACCAGGCAAATTCCCTTAATGGTCCCAAAATGTTTTGGGCCTGTTTTTGGTCAGTCCTGTTCTGGATTACAGACTCACACTTTACTCAATCTTTTAGCATATTTGGGTGAAATTGCACAGCACACGTGGAACTTTAAAATCTATATCTCATTTGCACTTTGGAATTGCTATAAAATAAATACAAAACCTTAAAATGTATAATGGAAATCTGTAAGTCCTTTAAACCTTTTTCATGCTTGAAGCTACTAAATAAAGTGCCTGTGTAATAATAATTCCTTAATTTCCAGATTTATAAGTAACCTCACTTTGGTCATAATATGTACCCTCCCCACTAACTTCAGTCAATGCAAAATCATTGTTGTCTGAAGGATAAACATACATTGTAAACTCAAACATTAGTTTAAGGTAATTAATAACAACTAGGAGATGGAAGGAAATGTATGTGCTATGAAATCTATGACTCTGTTCTTACTGGTCAAAAGATTGTTTTACTTGTTAATAGCAGCTGTGTACTAAGGAAAGGCATGACTACTTTACTACTTCAGTAGTTAGGCATATAGGTGTGTTTGAAAATCCATTATGTGCAGAAAAGTATGAAAATCTACAATAAAAATATAAGTAATCTTAAAGGATTATATTATTACATGAAAATTTGTTTAGAATACACACACATTTTTCTGACATTGTGAAGGTGTGATTTCTTCTACATTGTTGAAAAATCTCCTAAGCACTAATAGTATAAAATAGAGAATGCTTTTTGAAAGATATTTTAAAAAATTGATTTACATACTCCTTGTGTATTGAATATAATTTAACTTTTTAATGAACCAGTTTGAATGTCAAAATTGAAGGGCTGGAGGCTAAATGCTAGAATCAGAAACAAGGAAACAATATCTCCCCCCATTCCCAACCTGCTTTTCTTCCCCATTGCCAGGCATCAGGATGTCTAGGACCAGAATATGAATGTTATTTTTAATCCCCTCCCCTGCCGGCCAATCAACTATGCCATATGAATGCCTCTTTAAATGCCTGTTCTTCTTCTTTGCCAATGGTAATACTACAGTTCAGGCCATCAGTATCCTCCTCCTAGACGGTAGGAAGAGTTTTCTAACTGGTCTTTCTGCCTTTATGTTGTCTGACCACCCCGAAGTCCATTCTGCATTTTATAATCAGAGTGACCCTTCTGAAAAATGCATATCTGATCTCATCATTCCTCGGCTTAAAACCCTTTAATGGTTTTCCACTACTCTCAGAATAAAACCAACTACTCAACATGGTCTCTTTATAGGCCTTTTACGATTCAATCTCTATTACTTGCTTTTTGTCTGCTTGATCTAGCTGTTTCTGATTGTTAAAATCTCCCATTCGTATGGTGGGCTTGTCAATTACTCTCTGTAACTCTGGTGGTTTTGCTTTCAATAATTGAAAGTTATGTTGTTAGGTCATTAAACTTCTTGGTAGTGACCCACTTTATTTCTATTAATACATTTGGTTTAAAAGATTGTTTTTGTGTGATATTAGTGATGTTTCTTCAGCTTTATTTTTGTTAGTATTTTGATAATTTATCCCTTTTTATCCCATTATATCCAGTCTTTCTGCAGTTTGCTTTTGTGTTGTTTTAAGCCAAGCTGATAATCCTTGTCTTTTAAAAAGTAATTTAAACGTTTTGGTGTTGTGCTTATTAAGACATATTTGGACTTAATTCCACTATTTTGTGTACGAATTTTGCTTGCCATAACTTTATTTTCTTTTTCTACTTTCTGTTGAATTACTAAATTTCTATATTAACTCTCCCCAACCCTTGGCCACTCTTTTCTCTCTACTGATTCAGAAGCTCTAGATGGATTTATAAATATAAAATATCTTAAGTACGAAGTATTCAGACAAAGTCATTATTTCTAGCCCTCTCCCAAATATGACAAAGACCTGAGCTTGCTTTACTCATTGTCATTTTCTTCTTATTTTTTTTAAACAAAAAGTAGTTATTATTTTTAATTCTACCACACATTTTGTTAATTTCTTCTTTGACCACTCTCCCTTTCTGTGCTTTCCCTCTGGGCTTATTTTTTCTCTAGTAGTTCTTTTGGTGTAGGTCTATTGGTGGTAAACTCTTAGTCTTTTATGATTGAAAATGTCTATTCTGCCCTCTCCCTTAAATGATAGTTTATCTGGAAATCAATTTCTTGGTTGATAGTGTTCCATTCAGCACTTCTAAGATATCGCCCAGTTGTCTTATTTCTATTGCTGTTTTTGAGAAATCCAGTTATAGTTCCTTTGTAGATAATCAGTATTTCCCCTTTGGTAACTTGAGATTTATCTTTACCCTTATTGTTTTGTAATTTCACTATAATGTGACAAAAGCGTTAGTTTACCTTTATGGGCTCGGTACACACGATGTTCTGATGTCTTCATTAGAAAACCTTTAGCTATTTTTTTTTTTTTGTATAAGTACAGCTTCTCCACTCTTCCTTTTAGAATTTCTTTCTGGAGCTTCTGTGACATATGTTGGAACTACTCAATCTAACTCCAGAAATCTAAACTTTTCTTTTTTATTTTAAAATCCCTTTATTTTTCTAAACTCTGTTCTGGGTGAATTCTTCAGCATATTGCTTTAATTCACTACTTTTTCTCTTCAACTTTGGTTAGTTCTTTTCATTTTAATGACCATATTTTTATTTTCCAAGATTTCCATTAGTTCTTTTTCATGTTTACCTGTTCTTTATTCAGCCTGTATGTGTTCCTTAATTTCTTGTCCTTTTGAAATGAGTACTATGCATTCATTTTTTGCTTCAAGAATGCAAAAATATTTAATTTAAAAATCTCAGTCAGATAGTTCCATGGAGTTAGTTTTGAAATAAATTCATGTTCTGAGTGCTCATTTTGTTGGTTGTCTTTCTTAGTATTAGATATTTTTATTTGTTTGAAACTTGGCGATTGGGCTCATGTTGAGGGGGATGTTTTTATTTGCTTTTTTTCTGTTTCATTTTAGTTTATTTTTTTATCTCACTCCCTCTGCACTCACCTTTCCATGTTTTGGGGTTTTTGCCTCCACTTGCCTCCCTAGACCTCCGTTGTAAAATTAGGCCTCAAGTTGACGTTTAGATGCTCCCACCCCACAGTGATGCTGGGGATGCCACAGACCCAGTCATCCATGCGGCCAGTTGCTTGGCTTGGTTCCTGATTCTGAGACTGTGTCTTTGTCTTTCCACTTCCCTAGGCAGTAGGTTGGCAGCAGTTTATTTTCAGCCTCCTTTCATGAGCTCCTGGCTTTAAGCACTCAGCCTGGCTCCTGCCTTCCACCTTGTTTGAAGCATCTTTATTTCCTGTCACCTTGCAGGAGACAAAAATCTTGGCTTTTGAACCTGAGTCCCCAGTGGGCCTGTGGCTTCAGCCTTGCTAAATGCTTTCCGTTTTGGTTTCATTTCTGGTCCATGAAAATGTTCATTTTATTCCTGAACATGTTTACACCTTTTTGGTTTTCTCTTTCTATATTTTAGCCATCATTGCTATTTATATGGAGGAAAAGGAGTGGATCAAAGTGTGACCTTACTGCACCAAGTCGAGCAGAAATATTTTTGGATACCTCTTCATCATTATCGCTCACCATCTCTCCCTTATGGTCTACGTTCTGGCCATAATGAACTACTTTTAGTTTCTAGAGGGTCAGTAAATTGCATGCCCTCCTCCTAACCCCCAAGTTTAAATGAAATAAGACAATAGAAGACAGTCAAATGGAGATTTTTAAAAATGTCATCTTTATTACAGAAAAGCTAATAAAGAAGTAGGTTCTAGGGCTGTAACCCAAAAGTGCTTGCCAACATTCTCTGCTGAGTCCCAACCCCCACAGAATCTAGCCTCAGAACAGTGCCCTAAAGGGGAAGGCTGGGTCTGCAGAGCAAACAAGTTTATCCATTGTCTGCACTGATCTGGGGCAGAAAGGAAAAAAAAGAACAAATCCTCACTAAGTAAAGTCTTTTACTAGATTAAGGAACTATGAGCTAATGAATGGCACAGTACTCACCAATGAAGTAACACACTCCTAAATGCGAAGAACAGTGGTAAAAGCCAGAAGTGGTACTCCAGTAGAAATTCCCCTTTCCCCACATGGGAATGTGGGTCAAAAGAAAAAGGAGGTTCCCCTAACACATGCTAGGCTCTCTCTCTTTCTTCTATGTCTTTTTGAAGGCTCTTCCCAACTCTCTTCATCTGACAATGCTTAGTCATTCTGATGCCTATAATAAAAATAATAAGTAATATTTACTGAATCTCAACTATAGGAGAAGCACTATCACATATATTATCTCATTCAATCCTCATTACAACTCTATAAGGTATGTATTTTTATGTTAATCTTATGGATGAAGAAATTAAGGACTAGGAAGATTTCCACTGTTTCGAAGACCATACAGGTAGGTGGAAGAGGCAGGCTTAGGCTCAGGTTTTCCAGCTCCAGAGCCCATGTTCTTTTTCACTGTATATACCTACCTCCCATAGTTTATTCATTTTTGGATGCCTGGAACACAGCATAGTGCCTGGCAGAGAGTAGGTGCTAAATAATATTTAATGAATGAATATATAAATCAATGAAACATATTCTCAAGCTAGCTGCCTAGAGTGGATTTAAAACAACTTTAAGAATTTATGAAGAATGCTTAACCTCTTTTGGCATCAGATTCCTCTTCATAACGGTGTATGTGAGGATCCGGTTTTGGAGGTTCTGGTAGGGGTTGCTAGGTTCAACATACTTCTGCTGTCATTCCTGTCCAGCCCTCTCAATTTTCCATCTTCTCTCCCTGGCTGCCCAAGGAGACAGTTGCTCTACTGGTTCCATCTGCTTTTGTCCCTGGTCTAAGCTTGTTGGCCACCTAAAAGAGCAGGTTCCTTCTGGTCCCTGATCCTTGTGTGAAGTGTAAACACACTTGTGAAACTAGTGATGCTTCACATACTACTGGCAGCCACAGTCCTTCCATGTAAAGACATGCTGTGTATTAGTCAAGACTCTTGATTGCAAACCATAGAAACCAATTCTGACTGAAAAAGAAATGTACAGGCTTGTGTAACTAAGAACTTCAAAGGATGAGCTAGAGTTAGATATGGCTAGATTCAAAGCAGAAGCAGATTTACTATGAGCCTAATGAAGTTTAAGGTTCTGCGTTCCTCATTGCTTGGTCCTGCTTAGGCCCTGGAAGAGGTCCTAGCAGTGTTTACATAATCGTATGTTTTTCTAAATTTCGCAAAATAAAATAGTTAAATCACAGTTGATTACGACTGTGGTCTCTTCTCCACTCTGACTTCCTATCTGTCACACTCCTCCATGGGTCACATGGGTCAGGCAGTGTTAGTGTGACCTCTGACATCGTGAAGAAGTATGTGCTTGTAATTCAATTCGGTTTAAGCAAAATCCACTTTTATAGATCATTTTGCACTTACAATTTTGTATTCTTTTTCTTAAAGAAGATTCACCAAGTTATGTATGTCTCAGGCCCCACAAAACCCAGATCCACCCCTAAGTCAAGGGCTCAAGTGATGCCATGTGAATACTTTCTCTCCCAGCGTCTTAGCTCTTTTCTTCTCTGTCTGCTTCATCAGCAGGCAAACTTCCTCATATGGTGGCAAAGAGGGCTACTGGCAGCTCTAAGGTTACAGTATGCTCAGGTAATTTCAGGAAAAAGAAAAACCTCTGTTGCTGATGATGCCAGTAAATGACCTAAGAAGGACTCTGATCAGCTTGGTTAGAGTCACATGCCCTTCTCTGAATCAATCATTACAACCAGGGAAACGTAGACCACTGATGAGTTAGATCCGAGTAGCATACCTACCCCTGGATCCAATTGGTTGGGGGGAGCAAGTGCCATGGCAGGTGGTCAGGAGGTCATCCCAATCTAGACCAATAGACTAAGACCAGAGAAAAGATAGCTTTCCAAAGGGATGCTGGGTAAACTAAAATTTCTTGCCTCCAAGTCACACAAACACTACAGCCATCAGCAATCTATTATTTTGTACAGAACTAACAAGTTTTTAGAGCATTTTGGACAATACAATAGGTTATTTAAAATTTTTTTTTATTTCAGAATATTACAGGGGTACAAACGTTTTGGTTACATGAATTACTTTTGTACAGTTTGAGTCAAAGTTATAAGTGTGTCCATCACCCAGATCATGTGCATTGTACCCATTAGGTATGAATTTACCCATTCCCTCCTCCCCCCTCCCACCTACTTGATTTCTGTCGAATTTTACTACTATATGTACACATGAGTGATCAACAATAGGTCATTTGATCCTTAAACAGTTCTATAAAGTAGGCAAAGATTATCATATGTTCTATAAAAGAGGAAACTCAGGGATAGAGCTAGGTTTGAAATCCAGATCTTCTGACTCCTAGTTCAGTATCCCGTCCATAATCCATGGTACCTCTTACATACATTTGAATAGCCCCATTTTATTAATGGATTTAAAGAGGTTAAACGTTTGTGTGAAATAACAGAGTACTGCCTGTGAAAGCAAGAATTTAATCTAAGACTTTTTTTTTTCCTTTATTTCAGGGTATTATGAGGGTACAAACATTATGGTTACACTTTATATCTTTGCCTCACCCAAGCAAGGCCATCTAAGTCTTTTGATTCCACAAACATGTTTATGATACCCATTAGTCATTCTGAATCTATTTTGCTTGCAATGTAGTTAATAGCACTGCCCTACCATTTTCACTTTCCCAGTTCAAGAGTGTTGGGAGATTAGGGCCAGGCAAGCTATTTACTGGAAGAGTAAAGCAGGAAGCGTTTTATGTAAGTGGCAGGAACACCCAGGTATGGGTACCTGTGCATGTTCTGCTCCCTAGGTTGGAATATGACCCTTTTCTTCTCCTGGTTAATTGAAGACTCAGCTCAGGTGACACTTGATCCAGAATGCTTCCCTGACACACTGCCAAACTACCTCCCTTCACTCTGTGCCCCTTCAGTGTTTCTATAAGCCCCGGCACTTTATTCTAACAGTATTCTTCCCACTGTCTTTTAATTGTCAGTGTTCATCTATTTCTCCACACCAGACTGCAAGCTCTTTGAACATAAGGATTCCGACTTATTTCTCCAAATCTCTAGCACCTAGTAGAGGATTTGTCACACAGTAGTCCTTCAACAAATGCGTCTTTTATAAGCAAATGAACCTCAAGTACTTTGGCTTAGTGAAGCAGCCTAAGCTTTTTGGGCTTTACTGACTTTCATGGTGCTAACTTGAGAGCTTCATAGAATTGAACTGCAGCTTTGGAAAGTGCTTTGTAGAGGAAGGAGCAGGGCCAAAGCCTGATTGTTTCCCATTTAGCAGTCATGCCCAGTAATTTCTCCTCTAACATGTTCGTTAGACACTTTGGGAACTAGTTGAAACTAAGGAGGAACAGGTTATGTAAGTAAATTAAAAGCCACTTTTTGCATACCAGCTGTATTTTTTTCCCTTTAGCATATGACTTCAGTTTAACTTAAAACAGAGCTAGATGATGTGTGTGTGTGTATATGTGCATAATAGGTGTTAAAATTGTTTTGATAATGGAAAAGTCAACATATGATTGAACAAATACAAGTAACTTTTACATTGCAATACATGAGTCCGTCTCAGAGGTGGTCCTATAAATCTGAAATCTGTAGGAGTAAATTCTGGTTTGTTAGTAATTTAATAATTCTAATTTTGTAAAATATTAACTAATTTCTATGGATTTGTAAAAGGGAAATGACCACTTTATCTGCCACTTTTGAATCTTTGATCAAAGCTTAACTACTCTTTGAAAATGAAATACTCTCCTTAGACTCCCTGGAATGAAATCCTTCTCTGTTTTATGTGTATAAATACACACACACACACACACACACACACACACACAATAATTTGCATATTCTTTGCTTTCTACTGATTGCTCTCAGATGGACTTGTCTATGTGTCCATCTTGATATGACTGAGTCCACCTACTTGAAATCTGACTTTCTCAAGCATCAGTTTCTTTATAAATTTTTAATTATAAATGTAACATAAACATAACACAATAGGGGAAATCATATGTAACACCAACATCTTAACACAACAGTTGTGATCTTTTTCAAATACTCCCTTTTAGTATTTTTATATGCATATTTTTATATACTTGTAATCATAATGAATAAATTTGCAACTTGATTTTTTTTAAAACAGTTCCATTCTTTTAAAACTTGGAATGTGTCTTGAAGAGTATGCATATATACTATATAAGTATTTCTGATGCAGGTATAGGAATGTAATAAAATAACTGATGGCATCAACTATGGCTTTAAAATTGCAGACTATTTAGACATCTGCAACAACCACTAATTTATGTTTTTATTCTCATGAAAGAAAAATGAATTTTGCAAAACAGGTAAGCAAGGAAAGAGAAAAAGAAACATCTAAGCCTCTCTACCAGCTATGAGGTTGAACCTACTTAAGTCACACTTGCAAATTAAGTTACAGCACTTTCATATGATTGGTATCTCTGGTGGTTAACAATTTGGTGCAACCTAGGTAATATTTACTTTTCAAGATTTATATAACTTGCTATTTCATTCAGAGGTCAATATTTATTTTCCTGGAACTTTTCATGGAACAAATAGTGACCTCAACAGTAAGGAAACCAAAGTGTTTCTTTTCTTTTGGCTTACAGAGATTCTCAACATTAGTGCCTTATTCATAAAATTGGCACATTTTATAAAGACACATTGGGAAGGCAGAAAGTTTCTTACATCTGCTCTTCATAAGTGTCCAACACAAATCCCACTTTGGATTGGGTACTCTTTGCTGCCAGCCTGGTTGAGAGAATTCATCAGAAGTGCCCTTAACATTTTTGCCTGTTTTATTTGGTGAAGCAGGGTCAATGACAATGACTTCTTTTGTCATGTGGTAGACAGTTGGATATGCAGAGCTTCTAGAAATAGTGCAGACTGGCATATTGGAATGTAGTTATGAATTGTGCCAATGAACACGAGGCTTTTTTGTTTGATTTTTAATCTAAGGCTGACTTTTACTACTCTGCCATTTAAGGGCCTCCTTTTCAATTTCCAGTCATGAATAAGGATGTGTACATGGAATGATAATATTAGAATAAAAACAATCTGAAAGTCAATCGGATGCAAGAATATAATACATACTGCAAGTTAATTTTTTGGCTTCATCACAACATGGTTCTTCCCAATACTATGGATAACAGAATTGACTCAGACTGTTTTCAAGTCAGAATTTAAACAATATTGTTGTCTTTTTGGGTTTAGCACCTCCTCATTCACCCCTGTTATCTCTTTTATGGGAAGGTTGGTGGTGAGGAATATGAAGATGACAGTAGAATATGTTCCGGAAATTGAACAATGAGGAGGCTTCTGTCATATATAGGGCGCACCTAGATTCCTCAGAAAGGAAATCTAACTGAAAGGGCAAGGTTGCCATTTTACTTTTAACACAGATCCTGGCACATGGCTGGCGCTCTCTATTAATTGAGCCTTGGGTGCCCAACAACGTGCGCATGGGCTGGATGGAAGTTTGAGACTCTGTTGCTGAACCCTCGGGACCGATGGTCTATAAAAGAAGATAAGACTTGCACAGAGCAAGATTAAACGTTAACCCTAGCCATCAGAATCCGTTAATTCCAGTAACCCTTAATTTCAGCGAAACCTTCGAGACCTTGGCCCTCGCTCCCTCTCGCCCAAACGCCGGGTCAGCCCCATTAACTGAGGGCGGTGGCAAAGCTCTGGGCATCAGTGAAGTTCTCAGTGCAGCGCAGATCGCCGACCTTCTCCCTTCGCACGCCCCCGGCTCGGCGGCGGCAGGACGCTTCCGGGAGGCTGGAGCCCGCGAAGCGCGGGCCGGGCGGGGCGGGGGAGGGGCGGCGGCGAGGCCGGGAGCGTGCGCGCGCACCTCCCACTCTGCCGCCCGGGGACGCCCGTTCGCGAGTCGGGGCCGGTAGGCCGGCCCGCGCGCCATCGCCATCCCCCTTCACGCTCCGGTCCCTCTCAGGCGTACGCCCAACGGGCATCGGACCCGCAGCTGTCTGCGCTCGCCAGGCCTAGGGAGACAGGGGACGAAGACCGGGCCGCAGCCCTGCGCCGCGTGGGCGCGCTGCCTCTCCGGCAGCCGCCGCCAGGGCGAGTAGCTGCGAGCCACCGGAGGCAGCGCGGAGGAAACCCCCACGGCGGCCGCCGGCCAGGAAGGAGACGGAGCCGACCTCTGCTCGTCCGAGGCGCGGCTGCTCCCGCGCGCCCGGGGCCGCCCGCCGTCCCAGGGCTGAGCGAGGAATGAGCAGGCGCCTGCCCCGGGCTCTCGGAGCGAGGGCCACGGCTCGGCTTCTTCTCACGCTGCAGAGGCGCGGGGGCTCGACCACTGCGGCCGGGAGCGGCGGGGTCAGCAGCCGCCGGGCTGGGGGAGCAGGCGCCGGGGTTAACTGAGCCGGCCGCGGACGGGAGGAGGAGGAGCCGGGCGGGGGCGGCTGCCGCGCTTCCCCTCCCCCGCACACGCCGGGGCTTCTCAGTGGCCGCCGGAGGAGGAAGTTCCGCTCCCTGACAGACCCGTGCGGTAGCAACAGCGGCGGAGGCCGCGGCGGCTTGTGGGGCTCCGGTATTTTGGACGCGACTACCCTTCGCGCCAGCCGTCGAGTGGGCAGCTGCCCCGAGTCTGCCAGGCCGCGTTAGCAAGCGCGGGCAGCCGAGAACTCTTAACTGCTACTTCACCCAGCACCGCCGCTTCAGCTTCCCGGCGGGGTGGGAGACCTTCCTCCCTGTTTGCAGACTTCCGTGAAGACCCTTATTTTTCCACTACTGAGGATAAAAGATTCTGGAATAGAAGAGTCAGAGGAGATTAACCATTTACAACTCCTTGGATCTCACCAGACTCCCTTTTGGGCGGAAGACCACATTTGAGCATCTCATTGAGATGCAAGAATGGAAGAACCCACCTTGCAGCTTCTCTGCAGTGTGGCTTGCCTAATTTACCCCTAGGAATGAAGAGGAGACTTGTAATAACCCGGTAAGGCACTGAAAGCCAGATGGCAAAGAAGATATCACAGCACAGACTAGTTTATCGTTTGGGAGGAACACACCCGTTTCTGAATGTAACTGGCCGAGCGTAGAAGAAATGCCCTCTTAAAAAGCACAACAGTCCTTTAAGAGGAGAGAAATTGAGTTTCCTCATTTTTGCCAAGATCTTGAAGACAATTCAATGTATTGTTCATTTGCTGTAAGATGAGAACTTTATAAAGTATTCTGTCCGAGAGCGTAAAGGATGACTACCCCAGCCCTGCTGCCCCTCTCTGGACGTAGGATACCACCTCTGAACCTGGGGCCGCCCTCCTTCCCGCATCACAGGGCTACCTTGAGACTTTCTGAGAAGTTTATCCTTCTCCTTATTCTTAGTGCCTTCATCACCCTGTGTTTTGGGGCATTCTTTTTCCTTCCAGACTCTTCAAAACACAAACGCTTTGATCTGGGTTTAGAAGATGTGTTAATTCCTCATGTAGATGCTAAAGGGGCTAAAAACTCTGGAGTCTTCCTGATCCATGGACCCGATGAACACAGACACAGGTTTGTTTATCTCAGAAGTTCTGGTGCTCATATTTGGCAGAACAAGGCACAGTTATTGCATCAAATTTGTCTTTTTTTTTTGCAGTGACATGTCATTTTCTCGGAGTCGTGGTAAGAGTTATAATTCAAAAGAGCTGAGTAGAACTATAGACTGGAAGGATCCCTAGAATCCCAACTAAAGTCCAGATCGTTCGTTTTATATAAGAGAATCATTTGTGTTCAGAGTTGTGTCTAATGTGGACAATTGGGAATGGAGGTACGAAAACATAATCTAAAGAAATAGTGACATATGCTTGCACCTGTATTTATGAAGAACTACTTGCTTTCAGTCATCATGACACCGTGTGAAATCAGTACATTCAATCTTGACAGCTCCTTTGGGTTTGTTCTCCCAAAGGGCTCTCATTTTCTGGCTTGTAGTTGAAGCTTAGTGGTGAATCTTAGATCTTCAAGATGACAAACATGGGTAGAATATACCTGTCATTTCTTAACATGTGATAATATCTTGAGTTTTGTTCTTTTTGTTGATGCTCTGTAGGGAATCAATTAAGCTGAAGATATCAAATCCTAAGTTATTTCACTTCGTGAGGCTCGTAGACGAGATTTAGTTATTTTTTTGAAATTAAATTTTGCTTCCTATTTTTTTAATGTGAGAGATGGACTGTGTGAAGTAACTATTAGAATTTGGTCCATTAAGGGGTTCACATTCTTCTAGATCACCAAATCTGAAGGAAGTTCTTGGGAGAGTATAGCCAAATTAAGATAAAATGGAGCACTAGTTACAATTCTTTTAAGTCATTTGTATATTTTTACTCAAAAGAAGAGTTTGGAGAAATAGTTTACATTCCTCAAACCTACCCTCTCCTCCCAATTTCTTAATATAATTCTTGAGTATGTGAAAAAAAATCATATGCTTGATTTCAGTTTTCAAGTGATGTTAATTTTAGCTTTTTATCAAGCACACGGTTTTTGAAAAAGCTTAGGTTCAAATGTGAGCTTCAGTTAAATTCTTGGGAAAAAGCTCTGGTTTAGGGAGGACTCATTTTTTTCTTAACTTAGTTAATTCATTACTTGATTCGTTCTTGTTTTGGCTGAACCTTATGGAGTGGTTACTTCTAATATTGTTTTGTACTATTCATTTGTATCTAAGTTATTTTGGAATTTTTGACATTTTCAACTTCTGTACTCTTGGATTTCTTTTCTTTTGCTTTTTGTGACTTCAAGGAAAATCTGATATTATCTGTGAAATATGTTACTGAAAAATTAACACTGAAAGTACAGTTTTCCTTGAAAACCTTATTTCCCATGGTGTTTGTGTATAATTTATGATGACTATTTGAAGAAACGTGTTATTTAAGACTAGCTCCAAGCTTTTTGACAGTAGCCATGCATTAAACATTATTTAACTCTATTATTGCAGTAATCTGTCCAGTTTTTTAAAAAAATATTTTGTGTGGACTGAAAGTTTAAGAAATATAGCCACATTCTAGTTTAAAAATATTTACATAGAAAAATTCTGAGTTAAGTGGAGTTAAAATATAAAATTTGTATGTAAATAGAGATATGTGCATTTCATTCACATTTTTAAAAGTGTGCTTAAATCATTTAAAAAAGAATTCTTAAATTTATGCAGCTCGTGAATATATGTGCATGTGTATTTAGCTATGTAAAACTACTGGGTTCCTGAATTTGGAGTAAGAGATTGGTTGTTGAGTTCTTATAGCAAGGCTTGTGGGAGTGGTGAGTGAGCCAAATTCTGAGTTTTGGATAGTAAGAGCCTGGATACAAGTGATACATGTGAGGATTTATTGGAATCTGTTTGATTCCTGAGTTTTGAAATTGAGAATTCAGATAGTGAGAGATCTTTATGTTATCTTTGTATATTTCTGTGGTCATGTCAGTTAATTTTTATCTTTGCTTAATGTGTTATTTGTTGCTTTTGTATGTGAAAACGTCTGTAGTAATAAACAATTTTTTTTTACTTTGAACAAGGAAATACAGTATAAGTTTAAAATGTGAAAACAAAACATTAAGTTAATGTATAAATATTAGAGAGAGCATTTTTACAGAATTAGTTGGTACTAAGATCATACCTATTTTGGGTGTGGGTCAAAAAAAATCTTTCTTAATTTAGAAAATACAAATTGACAATTTATCTTAATTGTGTGTATGTGTATTTAAGGGTACAGGATAGAGGGATGAGGAATGTTACTTTAAGTAATGGAAAATAAATCAGTATTAATGGATTAGTTTAGTATAGTATTTTGGTGTTTACACACTGGGGTCAGACTGCATGGATTCATACCCTCGTTTGCCAATTTTTAAACTCTATGCCTAAGTTGCTTCCTCTGTACAACAGTGGCATCTACTTTATAGTTCGTTGTATTGAATGAGATAACACATGCAAAACACTCAACATAGTTCCTAGCATTAGTAAATGCTCAATAAATGTTAGCAATTATTGGTGGTAGTAGTAGTAATTAAAATTGTATAGCATATTTTAATTCTAGATCTGCTTTGCTTTAAATACTGCCTGTGTTTCTGAAAAGTTAGGTAAAGTTTGATTAATATTTTAAAAGTACACCAGAATCTTACTGTCTAAAGAAACATTTTGTAACCAAACTAGTTAGCAAGAAATATATATTGCATGCCTGCTATGTCAGGCTCTGATTTTATGCAGCTTACCATCTTGGAGAAGATGATGGACATTAACTAAATCGTTTTATTTTGAGGTGTGATGGGTGTTATGAAGTTGTCCTCAGTACTGTCTGATCCCATGAATGGGGTGACCTAGCCTGTAGAGTGGAGGTGGAGGGAGCAGTGGGAATAGGGAACGCTTCATGGGGGAAGCATGGCTCAGAAACACAATGAGTAGGAGATCATTAAGTGAAGTAGACATGAGGGTTGGAGGGAGAGGCAGTCAAAGCAGAGAACCCATGTGAGAGCCCTAAGGTAAAAAAGTGTGGCATCATCATGGAGAGTCTGAAAAATGTTCAGTATGGCTGATGTAGAGAGAAGCTCTGTGGCGTTAGGTAATGAGACTTAGATGAGAAGTCAGATTTGGCCTGCATGCAAGTTTTTTTGGCCTCCTTACCGTTATTAACAAAAATTTGAATTAGTTGTCAGCATTCACAGATCAGAAGATTTTACATAAAAGTTTGGATTTCTGATTTCTCTTGAAAAATTAGAGAATATGGCAACACCCAAGTCTGTATTTTGGTCTTTATCCTAAGACCAAACTATGTGAAGACATTGAAGGGTTTTAATAAAAGCAGGGGAAATGACATGATCCTTTTAAATTTTTAAAAAATGTAAATAATCACTTTGGTTGCAGTGACTTTTGGGTGGAGAGAAGTAGGAGGGTAACAAGTTAGAAGGGTCTAGGTCACAGAGGATATTGGCTTAGATCACAGTGGTGATAGTGGAGGAGAGAAGTTAGTGGAGAAGAGTGGTTGATTCAAGAGATGTTAAATTGTTAAGCTTTACAGATGATGGTGGTTGGTTGAATATGGGGGCTAAGGTAGAAGGATGAGGGAGTACAGGGTAACTTCTAGGTTTCTGGGTTACTAATGGCCTTGGATTACTAAGAAATATACACTAAATTTAATTTAATTTATGCTTTTTTTGTTGTTCTTTTTCTTTTTTCTGTCTTTACTTTTCCCAAGAATCGTGGCTTGTTGGATAATTTATGCTTTAATTTATATAATTGATAATACATGAATTTAGTATATTTTCATGGGAAACCAGTATATTCCCTTCTATTAAGTAGTTTATAAATAATCCAGAGCTTTAAAACAATACCTGTTTATATATACACACGTTCTAGATGATAATGACATGAAATGTATAGTTTGGCATTGATTATGATAATATTTTAGCATCTGTGACTTTTGAAGTACCCCAAACAGGAATTGATTATAATATAAATGAATGTTGTTACAATATACACTGATACACATAAAGTATCATGTTCATAATTTGTGTGTATAATAGACCTAAGTAATTAAAAATCTACTTTTTTTCATTTTTTTGAAACTTATGTTTGTTTTATATAATGGCATTATATAAATGGGCTTTGTGTTTTGGTTTTTTTTTTTTAACATTTACTTGAACAGCTGTAGATTTCATCCTATGGGCAGGATTTTGTTAGTCTGAATTGAATACATGAGGATCAGGTACATTTACCTCTTGATAGTTTCCTTAAAGGGAATGAAATAGATAGACTTTGAAGTCAGAAGCACCTAAAGTTGCATCTTGGTTCTCCTAACTAGTTGTATGATATCATACTAGACATAATCACTCTATACCCATGCTGGCCAATATGGTAGCCACCAGTTAAATACCACTATTGCACTCAAAGTGTGCCTAGCCTGGTTTGAAATGTGCTTTAGTGAGACTTTCTCAATTTCTTCGTGTCACGATTTGTGTTTTTTTTGTTTGATTCGGTTTTGCTTTTTATTACAAGAGTAGAGATTTTAAATCTCACCACAGCAAATTTAATTTTCTTGCCATTTTTCCTTATCTCATCCCTTTTTAATGCCTTTTTTTTCCTATCCTGTTCTTTACTTAGGGCTTTCTGTTTCTGTTTGGGGGAGGTCACTTTGTTTCATCCTCTAATACTGCAGGTCCCTAACCCCCGGGCCGTGGCCTGGTGCCAGTCTGTGGCCTGTTAAGAACCGGCCCTCACATCACTGCCTGAGCTCCGTGCCCCCCGCCCCCATGGAAAAATTGTCTTCCATGAAACTTAGGAACTGGGGGGCCGCACAGCAGGAGGTGAGCATGAGCA
>CAUYSK010037959.1:0-33672 GCA_963575035.1 Avahi laniger | reverse complement strand
ATTTCTTTTTTCATTTTCCCTTTTCTTGGAAGCATGACTGATCTGTCACTTTCCAAGGACATATTATCAACTATACAAGGACTGCTTATCTATGTATAGTTGGCTTATAGGATAATATATATGTTCATAAAAAATATGATGTTTAAATGGGAAAAGTGCCTGAAAACATAAATGGTTCTTTACTTATTTGAAACTCAAATTCTTTCTCTTGAACTAAAGGAAAAGTTCACATCCCATTTCTCCTTATGTACATGTATATACAATTAACCAATATAATTTTACTTTGGGTAGAATGGATAGATATGTAATGAGTTGTGAATTATGGATTAATTATACAAAAGAATTATTTCATTTTTTAAAAAAGAAACCAAAGAAAACTTTAAATAATCATCTTGAGAATTGCATAAAACAGTACAATCAAAGGGTAGCAGAGGTCTCCAAAACACTTCCATCATCTCAATTAAGTAAAATTCAACCTGATTAGTAAAGTACCCAGATCTAGAAACTCAAGTAATAAAATATGCAGATTAATAGAGAAATCATGCAAAAATTTAGGTGCTTCAATATTTTGCTCACCCATTCAATTATACATGAGACCTAGGGAGGAGCACAGCTGGGTCTGTAAATTAGGAAGTGGGATGAGCCCTGAACACATTTTTATTAAAATAATTAAACACTCTTTCTCATATACACATCTTCACCAACACCATTAGAATAACCAGTTTGTTTATGTGATTTTTAGCAATGAACTTCCATCAGAAAAAAAAGGTTTATATTATGACTACAGCAGCAATCATGATAACAATAAAGTGAAGTTGAGACAAGCCCTGCTAATTACTTATCTGTGTGTGAGAAAAACAACACACAACCTGGAGGAGACTCTAATACTAGGGTGTTTCTATTAATTACCAGGACTCCCATTGCAATATGGGAAGAACAGTCTTGGTAGTAATGCATATATGAATTTAAGTCCCAACTCCATCTCCTACCGTTTGTGAAAATGTGGATAAGTTGAACATTGAATTTCCTGGACTTTGATATTTTATGGGAGAATAAAATTAAACACCGATAACAAATATTGAGTTTGTCAATGTTAAATTTTGCTATTAGAACAAATACACAAAAACCTAGACTACTATATTTCAATAATATTTCAGAAAGAAACACTTTAATTTAAAAATTATGTAAAGGATCTACTACCAAAATAAATAAATTTGAGAGAGAGAAGAAAATGAAGGAGGAGGAAGAAGAGGAAAAGGAGAAAGAGATGAAGAAGAGATTAATGGAAAATCCACTTGTATGTTGTTATTTGGCTCTTTATTTTATGTCAATTTTCTATGTATATGTACTGTTGAAAACTTTATCACAGGCCAGCATTTGCTTGGGAATGGTGTTTGAGAAATATTAACAACTATTTAACCTCATTTTCCCTCAATTGTTAGATAAACATAATGGTGTTTACATTCAAAACGTTGACATCTTACTGAAATGAGATAACAAATATATCACAGCAAGATGAATAGTGTAAAGGAGTATTTTATCTCAGGTCAGAATTTTGCTATGACCTGAATATGTGTGCCCCCAAAATTCAAATGCTGAAATCCTAATACACAAGGTAATGCTATTAGGAAGAAGGACCCTTAGGAGGTGATTACGTAATGAGGGTTATACCTTCTACAGGGGATTAATGTCCTTGTAAAAGAGGCCTAAGACAGACAATCTTACCCCTTCTGCCACGTGAAGTTACAGTGAGAGGATGGCTCTCTGTGACCAAGTAGGCCTTTGCCTGATACCAAACCTTTTGGGACTTTGATCAAGGACTCCTTAGCCTCTAGAACTGTGAAAAATAAAATTTCATTGTTTATAAAACCACCCAGTTTATGATATTTTGTTATAGCAACCCAAATGGGCTTAAGGCAAATTCTTTTACCTGTATTAGCTGTATTAAGCTGGGAAAGATACTGAAAATTACTGAGCTTCCAATTCTTTATCAATAAGGTAGACAGTATATTGCCTACCTCAATTGGATGGTGGAAGAATAAATTGAATTTTTAAAAACATACAAAGGTTCTTAATGAAGTATCTTGCATATGCTACGTGCTCAATTAAGTTTAGCTTCTGTCTTCCATCTTCCTTCTTCATCATTCCTTTCCTTCAATCAAAAATTCTCTGTCAACAAATACTTGATTCCTATGAGAGTGGAGGCATCGATATTCACTTTACTTTTACAATTCTGTGGTCAATATATTGATTCTCATCATTAGAAAATGTTGACATAGCTTAAAAGGAAATATCTCAACATTATAAAAGCCATATATGACAAACCAATAGCAAACATCATACTGAATGGGGAAAAGTTTAAAGCGTTCACCCTGAGAAGTGGAACAAGACAAAGATGCCCATTTCCAACACTTCTATTCAACATTAGTTGAATTGGAAGTCCTAGCTATAAAACCAGGCAAGAGAAAGAAATAAAGGATATCCAAATTGGGAAAAAGAAGGTCAAACAATCCCTGTTTGCAGACCATATGACCTTGTAGCTAGAAAACCCTAAGACTCTACCACAAGTCTCCTAGAAATGATAAATAAAGCAGCAAAGTCTCAGGTTACAAAATTAATGTACACAAATCACTGGCATTTCTGAATACTAATAACAGTCAAGCTGATAGTCAAATAAAGGACTCTATACCATTCATAATAACTACAAAGAGAATAAAATGTCTAGGAATATACTTGTCCAAAGAGGTGAAAGGGCTTTATAAGAGGAACTATAAAACACTGATGAAAGAAATCACAGATGATGACACAAATGGAAAAACATCACTTGCTCATAGATTGGCAGAATCAATATCATTAACCTATTCATATTGCCCACAGCGATTTATAAATTCAATGCAATTCTCATGAAAATATCAACAACTTTTTTCACAGATCTAGAAAAGTAACCTCAAGCATTATGTGGAACCAATAAAGAACCCGAATAGCCAAAGAAATACTAACAAAAAGAACAAATCTGGAAGCATCACATTATCTGACTTCAAATTATACTACAAAGCCATAGTAAACAAAATAGCATTGTACTGGTATAAAAGTAGAACCATAAACCATGGAACAAAAATAGAGGATGCAAAAATTAACTCATATAGCTACAACCAACTGATCTTCAACAAAGCCGACTACAACAGACACCAGGGAAAGGAACCCTGTTTAATAAATGGTATTGGGAAAATTGGACAGCCATATGCAGTAGAATGAAACAGGACACCTATCTCTTACATATATAAAAGTTAATTCAAGATGGATAACAGACTTAAATGTAAGGCGTGAAACCATAAAAATTCTGGAAGAAAACAGGAAAAACTCTTTTAGACATTGGCCTAGGCAAAGAATTTATGATTAAGACTCCAAAGGCCAATACAGAAGAAACAAAACTAAATAAATGGGACTTAATTAAATTAATAATCTTCTGCACACCAAAGGAAATCATTAAAAGAATGAAGAAACAACCTACATCATGGGAGAAAATACTAGTAAACTATATATCTGACAAAGGAGTAATGTCCAGATCTACAAAGAATTCAAATAAATCAGCAAGAAAAAATCAACTTCACTAAAAAGTGAGCAAAAGACATGAACAGAAGTTTTTCAAAAGAAGATAGACAAATGGCCAACAAACATATGAAAAAATGCTCAACATCAGTCATCACCAGGAAAATGCAAATTAAAAGCACAACGAGATACCACCTTATCCTTCTCAGAATGTCCATTATTAAAAAGTCAAAAAATATAGATGCTGGTGTGGATGCAGAGAGAAAGGAATGCTTATGCACTTTTGGTGGGACTGAAAATTAGTACAACTTCTATGGAAAACAGTATAAAGAATGCTCAAAGAAATAATACAGGCCTACCATTCAATCCAGCCGTCTCACTTCTGGGAATCTCCCAAAGGAAAAGAAGTTATTTCCTGAAAAAGACACCTGAACTTGAATCACAACACAATAATCTATCCATATACATATTGTGATATATATATGATTATATATATGATGTATATATGATATATATACACAATGGAGTACTATTCTGCCATAAAAAAGAATGAAATAATGCTATTTGCAGCAACTTAAATGACACTGAAGACCATTATCCTAATTGAGGTATTTCAGAAATGGAAAATCAAATGCCACATGTCCTCACTAATAAGTGGAAGCTACATGATGTGTACACATGGGAACAAATAAATGTAAAAATCTTTGGAAACCAAGAAGGGGGGATGGTGAGAGTGAAGGTGTGGGATTAAATCTTACCTATTGGGTATAATGAACACTATTCCGGTGATGGACATACCAAAAGCCCGGACTCAAGCATTATATTTAATGTAAGGTATCCATGTAACAAAAGCCTTTGTATTCCCTTTATGTTTTGAAATTAAAAATAAATAAATAAATCTTGGCATTGCCAAAGGATTTGTTGCTGTTTTGTTTTGTTTTGTTTAGTCTCCAGTTCTATGTTTCTTTCTCTCCCCTACTTTTTTGTTTATGATTTAACAGGGTAAGAAAAACTTTCATTAATAAACTCTTCATTCTTCTCAAGTAACTTTAACCTTGAAGGATGCTGTTTATGCTTTTTTCTTCTTCCTCAAGCCAAATACATCAGATCAGCCCATCTAATGTATAATAACTTAAATATTGAAATGCATCAGAAGATTTTCATTATGATACATTCATATCTTTGGCTTTAATGCAAATATGATACTTGGAAATTATTTACAAAAATAAAGTGGTATATTTAGAATGACTTTTTCATAAGGTTGTGATGACTAAATAAACAATAATTAGACCCACTACCAAAAGAGAATGTCCTCTTTTGCTTTGTCTGATTATAGTCTATTCCTGCTGCACTCAGAAATAAAGAATAAAACTTTAAGAATTAAAGCAGATGAAACGATTTATCAGAGAGTCATCGTCAAGCCTTCCTTCAGTTTGTAACTCTAACCTTGCCAATTGCTATAACTTTGGCATTAATATTAAACACTTCTTTCTACTTCAAAAGAGAGATTATATTTCTTATGACCTTTTTCTAAAACATTAAAATAATTCAGGATAATTTGTACAAATGCATAAGTAGGCAATGTGAAATTCTACAAACAAAAAATATCTGTGACAAAGTTTGGTTCATTTTCATATTTAATTAAGACTAGAGCTAGAAGCTAAAAACAAGCACCATTTTTAGACCATTACAAAGGAAAAAAATGTACTTTTACAATATTTCAAAGGAGAAGAAATGGTGTTAAGTGCCAAGTTATTTAAAGATGAATGCATTTGATTAAATGTTTCTGTGATTTTACTTTGTATAGGAAATGGATTTGTCATATTTATTATTGAATAATGCTTTACTAATATTTTAGTATTTAAAACATCAGAAACTGAAAAGTAAAAAGTTAAAATATTGAAAATATAACACTGAATCAATGTGATAACTCTGAATTCAGTTGATGGCGGTAATGGTAGGAGTATAGACTAGGCGGAAAGACAGTTCTGACACTAATGTTTCCTAAGAAGGTGCTTCTAGGCAAGTCATAATCCTTCTTACATTTAATTTACAATACATATATTTTTATAGTATTCATCCTCAGATTGCTTATTATCTAAATCAAAATGAGAATATTATAAAAATAATCAAATGCAAGGTTTACTGTGATAATGGATAAAATATATGGAAACCCAGAGGAGGAAGCCCTCCTGTCTCTCGCAGGGAGATAGGTGGAGTCAACGAATTATTTTTCAGATTAAATTCTGTGTTTTCACATCACTGTTTCGCTAATATACTTATCATAAATATTGTCATACTTACTGAGTTATTTTTATTTATCAAATTAATAGATTGATCATTATACTTAAGATTTTTGTACTGTTTCTGGAAAGAAATCACACTTAAGTTCACCTTTTTGCATGCTTCAAATTAAGGTGCTATAGAAAAGTAAATATGGAAATGCGTATGGGAAAAAAAAACATATAATTCTTCTGAAGATCTTTAGAAACTGCCTTTCCTGCATTATTTGGAGACATGCCTGCTCCTTCTTGAAAAATATTACAGCTGCACAATAATGTTTCTGATCAAGCCAACCTCTTCAGATGGTCTGATGGAGTGTAGCCCAGAATAGCAATGGCGTGTGGTCTTTCAGCCCGATTACAGCAGGGCATGAATTGCTTAGAAAATTTTGTTAACCAAGCATCTGCCAACAACTCATCAGGGCCATCAAGTGCCACACAGTCAATGTTGGATATAATAACAAACTAGGGTTTCTTAAATTTCTGCCAAAATTGTTTTAACATGAAAAAGCTGGCATAATTTTCTACTCACAGTGCTAGAATTTAGTTTTTGTACATTTTCTTCTTTTATTTCCCTAGGCAATGCTTTGCTGTTAAATAGACTCCCTTTAGTCAGGGACTTGCAAGCAGATGTAATGGCAGGAAACTGAGTGAGTGTTCCTAGTGCCAAACATAAGCCATCTTTGTTTTTCATTTCCTCAGCACAGTAAGAAAAATTAAATGTTTTCTACTTATAAGAGTCAGAAACATTGTAAAACATATTTACATTGAGCATTAACTCTTAATCCCTGAGTGAAAATTAAAATAAAATGTTCCAATGTCTTTTATTCTTGATATGCTATTAAACAATATGAGGCACATTTGCAAGCTGTGGGAAAATGATATGGAGTAGGTATATCCTTTGCTTTCTCCATGTGACTCCAATATTATCATTTAAGCAAGGCTGTTTTTAAAGTAATTTCAACATATCCCAAACTGATAGTCAAATGTACTGCTAAGTCTTTTGTGATCTGTTTCAAGTTAGTTTTAAGTCTAATTCTAAAAAAAAGAAGAAATCCAGAGGCCGCTTACTAAGTGACTCTGCCTGGCTTGCATAGCACATAGGCAGGAAATAGAACAAACCCACAAAGATATCTAAAAATAAGCACGTTCTTTAAATCCAAGTTTGGGTCTTTGGCCATAGACTATTTTGAGACTTTGAATATTAAATGTGCAAATCGGCTTTTCAAGAAGGAGCTAATTAGTACATCTATGATGTGGTAGAACATGGTATATTTAATGTCCATAACATATAATCCATAATAATAAACCTGCAAGAAATTAACAACAAAGTGTTTACCATGAAATATTGATAGAAGTAAATCTAGGTGAGTATATTAAAATGATACACACGTCTGGGCTCTGTCTCAGACCTACTGATTAATAATATGAGGGAGTGGATCCACAACATATGCAATTTTACCAGTTTACCTGGAGACTCTTAGTCATTCTAAAGTTTGAAAGTTATTGATCTACCTTTTGTAATAAGGGATCTCAATAATAAAGTCACATCCCAGAGTGACAATGTTAGTAAACAGCAAAGTTGGTATTCAAATCTAGGTTTTATATAATTGTCACACTTTCTTTCCTATTATTCAGTCTCAGGTGTGACCCACAGGAACTGATATGCATTACCTCTCCTAACTATCTACTGAGAGCTGGCATGCACTCCTGTCAGCTCTTAGTGAGTTTGCTGAAGATCATGGAATCCTGGACTTGAAAAGGATGCTAACATGGTCATTCTATTCCTCTATATTAATGTTTCATTTCCTGGCTATATTCTAGAATGAATGTTTTTCATTATTTTATCATATAGGACCTCCTCCAATTTCTTTTAATTAAATATTTATATTTATATTTGACTAAAATATTATTTTTCTTATCTATAACTGTTTCCACCAGCTGCATCTAGTTCTTTCATGTAAAGTAGCACTGAATAAGGCTACTCCCTTTTTCAAATCACAATTTTGAAGATTGCTTTTTATTATCTTTTAAGCTTTCTCATTTTAGAAATTAACTAAAAGACTTAAGGCAAAAATATGTATTCAGGTTTTATGTGAGAGGCACAGCTTTGCATAAGAGAATGGAAAGTAATAATTGTTGACAGCCTGCTATGTGAGTCATATACTAAGAGTTGAGTTGAGGTATCTCATTGGATTTTTTGAACAAATTACATTAGGAAAGCGGTATTTATTCATCTTTTTCAGAGAAAGAACAGGAGCCTTGAAGGGGTTAGATATCTATAATTACACAGTAGAAACCGGTTGAAGCATAAATTAACCCAATCAACCTTCGTTCTAACTTTCTTCATCAGCTTTCCACTCAAGCTTTAGTAGATACAATTCATTTGTCATTGTTGAACTTAGAAGTGTAATTTCCAGAATGGAATATAATCTATCAGTCTAGCTGATAAGCAAAACTAGATAAAAAGATTTATCTCCCTTATCCTTTATGTAGCATCATAATTACTTGAAATCAACAATGCAGATGATTTACAAATCTCATCACAGTTTGACTCAGAGCTCATACTCATTTAAAACCCTTCAATCCGATATAAAAACTAACATACAAAAATTATTTGTGTTCCTGTATATAGTCTGTAAATAAAATTTAAAAAACTCCATTCACAATAATATGAAAAAGAATAAAGTACTTAGGGATGCTGAAGACAAAAGAAGCAAAAGAAGTGCAAGACTTGCATCTTAAAAGCTATAAAATATTCTTGAAGGAAATTTTAAAAGATCTAAGTAAATAGAGAGGGACATCATGTTTATGGATTGAAAGAATCAATATTATTAAGATGACATTTCTCCCTAAATTGATCTATGAATAAAATGCAATCCCTATCAAATTCCTAGCAGACGCTTCCATTGAAATTGACAAGCTGATCTTATTATTTACAAAGAAATGTGAGGGACTAGGAATAGCCAACAAAATCTTGAAAAGGAACAATAAAGACACAGGATTTTAATTTCCTAATTTCACAACTTTTTATAAAGCTACACTAGTTAAGACAGTATGGTACGGGTATAAGGATAGATATATAAATCAAGAAACCAAAATTGAAAGTTGAGAAAGCTACTCATATTTGTGGTAAGTTACTTCTTGACAAGTGTGCTAAAACAGTTCAATAGAAAAAGGTCATTCTATAAAAATATTGTTGTAAATATTGGAACAACTGAATATCAACGTGAAAATAATGAATGTAGAACCTTACCTAGTACTGGCCACAAAAACTAACTAAATATAAATCATTGATCTAAATGTAAGAAATAAAACCATAAACATTTTATAAGAAAGCATAAGAAAATGATCTTTGTGTTTGTGGAGCAGGTACATAATTCACTTTAGATTTATAAAAATTATGATCAGAAAAAGAAAAAATAATAAATTGAACTTTATTGAAATTTAAAACTTCTGTGTTTCAAATGACACTATTCAGGACTTTAGTTTCCTTCTCTGACATATAAAGAACTTGGAAGTTGCCACATTCATCCTTACAATAAGAAAAAACCTGAACAGACAGATAATCAATACCTTTCCTTAGATATATAAGGAATTTCAGATTACAGGAAAAACTACCATCCTCCAAACTAAAAAGACAGGTGAATACTGAGGATGCATACATTCTACCTTGAAACTAAACCACTGAAGCCAGTAGCTGGCAGGAACACCTACACAGTACACTTAATAAATTCCTGGTGGCTGAATATGGGCTACTATGAAATACAGAAACTCTTAGAGGCCTAGTCTAGGTGGGGGAGCACACATACTACTGTGAGCTTTACGTTCTGGACTCCATAAAATTTTATCTATTGGTGAATAGAATAGAGAAATACCACTCATGTTTGGTCAGAGGGATGGGGAAAATATCCATTTTTAACTATACTTAGGGGAAGAAGTAACCATTCTTACATAAATCCAGACATCTCCACAACAAAGGCCTAATCCACAAGGAAAAAGACCACCAGAACCTCATCTGAAAGGAGGGAAAGAAAATTACTCAAGTTGATCCCCATCTAAGCTTCCAATCCAATTTCACCAAAATGAAGGGGGAAAAAAAATGCCGAGAAGCACTGAGGGTTGTAGCTCAGGGGTCTTGTTCACTAAAAGACTTAAATCTAATAAAATGATTATAAAATACTTTGTCTATAACTTATCATCACATTAACAGGGATTCTCTATTATAACAGTAATTATAGCTACAAAATTTCAAGGGTCAGACTCTATTTAAAAAGGAGAGTCAACCCTAAGGAAACACAAAGACAACAAGGTTGACAAAAACAAAGACAATAAAGGAAATTAAAGTCTTTAACACCTACAGATACAGGAAACAAATACAGCTTAATTTCCAGCCCAATAAACATAAAACCTCACACTAAATGTCTATCCACCTCAGTTCCTATTACCAAATACATTTTGTCTGACTTCAGTAAAAAACTAGAGACATTATAAAATTCAATAAAAATACACAGTCTGAAGTGGTAAAGAAAGCAATAGAATCAGATTCAGACATGGCAGAATTATTGGGATTACCAGATTGGGAACTTTAAAATAACTATAATTAATATACTAAGGGCTTTAAGAGAAAAAGTTAATGACATGCATGACCAAATGGGTGATGTAAGTATAGAAATAGAAAAATCTAATAATCAATGGAAACATTAGAAATCAAAAACACAGTAACAGAAATGAAGAATGTCTTAGATAGACTCATCAATATACAGGACACAGCCCAGTGAAAACAGTTAGCTTGAAGATATGTTAATAGAAATTTCTCAAAGTTAGATATATGCGAAGGAAAGGGAATTAAAAAATGAGAAAATATCCAAGAACTCTGGGATAATTATAAAAACAGTAACATACAGGTAATGGAAATACCAGTGGAGAAAAAAGAAAAAAAAAGAACAGAAAAAATATCCAAAGTAACTATGAGCATTGTCGAACATGACAGAAACCAACCACGAATCCATGAATATTAGAATACAAGCAGGATAAATACCTCCACAACTGAACCTCAGCATGCTATATTCAAACTACATAAAGCCAAAAAGAAAAATTTTTACAGAATCAAGAGAGGAAAACTTACATGTAAATAAATAAAGATAAGAACTCCTTCATATCTCTCTTCAGAACCGATGTAAGCCAGAGAAGAGTGAAATATTTAGTGTTGAAACAAGCAATGACAAGAAAAACCCCACACCATCTTAGAAATTATATCCAGCAAAATTATGCTTCAAAAATGAACAAGAAAAAACAAAGACTGAGGAAATTTGTCTTGCCTTTCAAGAAGTGTGGAAAATTATTTAGAGAGAAGGAAAATTATGTAGGTCAGAAAAGAGGAAGAACTTTCAAGAAGGAATACATGAAGGTAAACTAATGTATTTTTAAAATTTTTCTCATTCTTATTACATTCGAAAGAACAATTTGTTCACAATAATAATAGCAACACTGTATTTGGTGAGAATAGCTTATAGTTAGGTAAAATGAATGACAACGTTATTTTATAAGCTATGTAAGGGAGGAATTGGAAATACTCTATTATAAGGTACTTTCACAATCCATGAAATGATTAGTTTAATTTAAAAGTGAATGGGGATTTTTGTAAAGGCATAATTGCAAACTTAAAGGCAATCTCAAAAAAAATTTACAAAAGAAGTATATTCGGTATGTTAAGAGACAAGTGAAAATGAAATTATAAAATTCACAATTAAAACAAGAAAAGACATTACAAGATAGGATTTTTTTTTCTTTTCTTTTTTTTTTTTTTGAGATGGGGTCTTGCTTTGTTGCCTGCGCATGAGGGTGAAAGCATGATCATAGCTCACTGCAACCTCAATCTCAGTGCAAGCTCAAGTGATCTTCCTACTATAGCCTTCTGAGAAGCTAGACTACAGGTGCACACCACCACACTCAACTAATTTTTCTATTTGTTGTAGAGACAGGTAAGAAATTGTTTTAAAAAAAGAATAAGCACAATGAACTAAAACAATTACAAAAACAACAGACATTAATCCAATATATCAATATTCATTTCAAATGTTAAGAGACACAGAGACTGTCAGAAGAGATTAAACAAATAAACAACAGTATGTTTTCCGGAAGAAACCTACTTTATAAAAACAAAGGTGGATTAAAAGTGAATGGATAAAGATATACCACGCTAATACTAATCAAAAGAAAGTTGAAGTAACCATATTAATTTCAGAAAAAGTTAACCTCAGAGCAAGAAAAATATGGGAGACAAAGAGAGGAATTACCTAATAACAAAGGGGTGCATTCTCCAAAAATTCATAACAATCCTTAACCTGTATGAGGCTAGTAACAGTGTGTCAAAATATACAAGGCAAACTGGCAGAACTGCAAGGAGAAATAGACAAATTCACTATTATAGCTAAAAACTTCAACATCCTCTATCAGTAATTGACAAACCCAGGAGGTACAAAATATGTAAAGATATACTTGAACTGAATAGCACCATAAGTGAACTGGATATAATGGACATTTATAGCATACTTCATCAAACAAAAGAAAAATATATATTCTTCTCAAAATCACCTGGAACATTCACAAAAATAGACTATAATCTGGGACATAAAATATACTTGACCAAATTTGAAAGACTAGAAATAATGTAAAGCATGCCCTCAGACTACAATGGAATTAAACTAAAAATTAATAACTGAAAGATGTTTTGTATAACCCTATGTACTATTGCTCAATTATGCTGTAAATTTAAAACTGTACTCAAAAATAAAGTCTATTAATTATCTTTTTAATATTAATTATCTTATATTAATCATATTTTTATATTAATTATCTATTTTATCTTTTTGCATTTTATGGAAATGCAAAGATAAGCAACATACTAAAAGAAATATTTTCATGTTATATCTCAGTAAAGAATTTATATCCAGAATATATAAAAATATTACTACTCAATACTAAGAAAACAAATGACCAAACTAAAACACGGAGAAAATATTTGAATAAAATATTCACTGAAGAAATCATATGAATTGCTAATAAGTATATGAAAATATGTACAACATCATTAATCATTAAGGAATTTAAAATTAAATGCAAAATGAAATTTGATTTCACACTCAGTAGAATTTGCTTTATAACAATGGGTCAGACAAAAACGAGCAGTGCCAAAGATGTAGAGAAAGCAGAACTCTTCATATGTTGCTAATGGGAAGGTAAAATAGTCCAGCCACTTTGGAAAAAAATGTTTGTCTGTTTCTTCAAAAGTTAAGCATATATTTGCCGTAAACCCGAGCAATTCCACTTCTAGGCATTTACCCGACAGAAATTAAAATATATGTTCATACAAAGTGGTTTATGTGAATGTTCATAGTATCATTATTCATATAGCTAAAAATCGAAAAAAATCCAAAATGTATGAACTGATAAATGCATAAAGAAAATGTGGAGCAACCATACAATGGAATGCTATTTAACAATAAAAAAGAACAAACCATTGATACGTGAACTCAAAATCATTATGTTATGTGAAAGAAGTCAGACATAAAAAATCACATATTATATATATGATCAGTTCATATAAAATTTACAGATAGGGCAAAGTTATATAAACAGGAAGTAAGTTTGTAGTTGTCTGAGGCTGACAGTGGGAACAGGGATTCATGGAAAGAAAAAAGGCATGTGAGATCTCATTAGGGAGAGGAAAATGCTCTAAAACTAGATTGCAGTAATAATTTCACAACTCAGCAAATGTAATGAATTATTGAAATATATAATAAAATGATTTTATGATATGCAAATTATATTTTAATAGAGCTGTTAAAAAAGATCATATTTTTCAAAAATAATTAGCTCCAATGTGCCTTTTCATCCATTATTATTAAGAGAGTACCAATCTCTTCTGTTCAGAAGTAAATGGATAAAAGTTAACCAAATTTTTCTTCTCTCTATTTTTGATAATGACAATGTAATTGTTTTAGTCAATGAAAAATAAATTTGGAACTTATTTTAGTCTTTGTCTTTGTTTCCACATCTTCCCGTGATCAGAGAATCTTGCCTAACTCTCTCTGATATTCTCTGGGTTGTCTGCTCCTAGTTATTTTCTGTTGTTTTCATTCAGGTCTTTATTTTAACATTATTTTTAACATTTTCTAATTTCATGGTTCTAGATTTTTGAATTCCATAGAGCTGAAAATCAAATTTGACAAAAGAAATAAGAATAAATTTGCTATTAATTTTGTGAAGTAAGAACATTAAAAACAAAATTAAACTACACTATCACCAATTTTTTCTCCTTGTGTAAGACTAAGCATTGACTTAATATCTGATTAAAGAAAAGTCATTAAAGAAGAATGTGTGACTATTCCAAAATATACATATAAATATATAAAATATAAATATGAAAAAGTGATAAAAATTTTGCACATTTTAAAATGAAATTATGTTCTGCTTTCTTGGTCAGTTTAGACATTCGATAAAACAATCCATATTGGAGCTTGAGTCTCTAGCATGGTAGGGTCAGTATTTTCATATTGCTATATTGAAATGGATTTAACATATTTTACAATATTTAACAAAAATAAGACTATTCTGGGTGAATTTAGAGAAGTCAAAGAATAATTGCCTTCTACGTTATTTATTAGAATATTTGAAATTTCCAGAGTAATTGCTCAGAATCTTAGTTTTTAAAATCTCTCCATGTGTTTTTATGATCATTTACATTGGAAATCCATTGTTAGTGAGATTGATCTGTACATTATAATCACATGGAAAAATAAAAAAGTTAATACAATTCATGTCCACACCCCACCCACTAAGATGCTGAGTTAATTTTTTTGGAGTAGGTTGTGGGCATCAGTATTTTATAAGAGCTTTTCAGGTGATAGTATTCTGAAGACAGGGCTAAGACCTGGTGGTCTAGAATTTAAAAATTGATGTTCACACAAGTCCCACTAATTCCTACTGCTCACATCTAGTTTATTTCACTCATTATATTACTTTCATGGTCTTTAACTATAAACAAAACTGCAGGCTTTAAATACTGAGAGCTCTCTGCATCAGAAAATGCAGTTGCTTGAAAGTAAGGATTCCAAAACCCAAAGTGTAGAGGATGAAGGTCGGATTATAGAGAGAGCATTCACATTTATACTGGTGAGGGCGGGTTTTTGAAGACACACGGATCCAGACTGAGACCAGCCCAAGGTAATTGCTGCTTATGGGATTTATTGAAGGGAGAGGAGTCATCACAGACAAAGGAGGACAACGAAAGTCGAAAGAGAGAGAAACAAACAACATAAAACAATTTATGATTTTGAGCAGGCCCAAGCCTTGATAAAAAAGGAGACCAAAACGTTGCCTTTGGGAACTTTAGCAAACCACACATAACTTTTCCATTTTTCCTCTGATGGGAACATGTTTCATGTAGTTTTGGAAAAATATATCAAGTAATAAAAACATCATCCTTAAAATTAACACCATGGTCTTGTCAATTCGATACAAAATATTTCAAAACCTTAACTATCTCCTTAATTAAAATCAAATTCCTTAGCTTGGGAATCCATGGACCCTCATTCTCTAGTCCCAAATGATCTTTGTTGGCACATAACCTGCTACTCTACACTCTATTTGCTAACCACACTGCTCTGATATTTTCCTGCTTCTACAAATTTGCTCACACTGTCAAAGACCTACCCATTCTTCAAACTACAGCAAAAATCTTCCTTCCTGCCTGAGGCCTTTCTGACACTTTCCTTCCTTGGAAATAAATTGTAAATCATTTTATTTATACTTCTTATTAACTTCAAGTTCTGAATTGCCTGGTTTTGGTACATGTTTCAATATACAAAAATGTTAAGGCAAAAATGTTGAGAAATTAATTTTTCTCTATTCACTTCGGCAGCCAGTAGAGGAAAAAGAAATGACTCGATTAACTTATTTTTCTGCTCACTCGCTCTCTCTCTGTCTCTCTTTTTTTTAGCTGCAGCCTGATGTCTTTCAAACATAAATAGTTTCAGCAGACACTTTCCATTTCAGATTGAAGCCTAACTTTGAATCTGCTCAACACAATTGCTATCGTTTCCCGGTTTTCAAATCTAAACACGGTAGTTCTATAAGCTTAATTTTGCCAAAGTTCAAGAAATAAAATTTCATTGCACTTATGAGTGAAAAAGGACAGGACACAGGCTCCATATGTCCTATTATCTGAAGGTTAAGAATCTTCTCTCCTTCAATATTTTGTCTCCATATTGCTTGGTTTATTTGCTTTATGTGGAGAATACTATAGAATCATATCCTCTGGAGGATTTTGAAAAAGCATTTTAACAGCTTTCTGTCATATGATTGTGGGCATGTACACATGGATGGGCCTGTGGTCACCCTCTTACCTGTCTAAGAACTCGTTTTCAAAGTCATCCTATGAAGAATCTGGTTATACTTTCTGGATGGAGCACCTACCTGATTCACATCCAAAGAACCCTCACATTTAAAAGTGAAGTGCTTAGAGACAGCAGATACTATCTACAACCAGAATGTTTCATGAACTAGAATTGTTAAAATGCATATGTTCTTCTTTTCATGTCTAGTGCTGTTAAAATCATTTTAAGTTAGTCTTACATTTTGAGAGTCACACACAGTGGTACTTGGATTTCCTTCCTTAGTTGACTCAACTTGAGAGCTCTCATTGTTTCCCGGAGTGCTTTGTTGAGGCTTGAGAGAGATGGAGACAAGAAAAAGAAAGAGATCATTTAAAATAAGAGAAATAGGTTCAATAAATAGAGTCATACGGTTATAGTAACACAGGATACAATAGCAAGTAAAATTGCAGTCAAAGGAAAAGAATAGGATGGAAATATGTAAATATCAAAAACCTTAAAAATTGTACCTTAAAAATTCTTAACTTTTAAATTAAATAAAATAATTTCTACTGAATTCTGCATTAGTGGTGATCAATGAGATTATTTTTCTACTGAAATCATTTATTTCTTCCATAATAAATATTTTGTCTTATTTTAAGGATTCTAGTTCCTCAAAAAGTACGAATGCTTTTCTTTCTCTTTAACTCCAATATATCTGAGAAATAACAAAGGCCCAGATCATTGTCTCATTTAAAAAAAATGTTTTATAACACCTCATAATTTACATAGTGAATTACATTTACTCCAATGCTTCACAAACTAATCAAACTCTGCTTTACACCCATGTAATCCCTAAATTGTTCTATAATTCTATTATTCTATAATTCATCACTTTAGGAAAACTAAATTTAAAAAGAAAAAGAAAAGAATGTAGTTTTTTGGTTCTGATGAAGGAGGGCATGCCATAACTAAGGTATGTAAATATCACTACAGGCAGGTCCAAGATTATCAAATATGTGTGTCTTTCTTGGGCAGAACTAATTTAAATATAAGTGTTACACTCATCAATCCATGAAGGTGCTGCTGAAGAATAAACAAAAGTAAACTATTGAACAATAATTTGCCTGAGTCTAAAACTTACATCACAGTGGATCACAGGGGAAGAAAAAATGATGTTTCTAACCATTGGGGGCACAGGAAGAATAAAACTGAGATGTCAGATTTCAGGTTAAATTACTCAAATCTTACCCAGTTTTCCCACCTGCACTGCTTTCTACACAACACAACACTCCCCTAGTTTTCCAAAGGCAATTACATTACTTACTAGGGAAACATTCTCACAAAAATAATGTATTTATAAAAATAAGAATCAAGGATAGGTAATAAATACAATAGAATATTAAATGTAAAAAATAATATTAATAAAACAATTTGATACTAGAAAAACAGAAATAAAGCAACTAAGTCCCCTAAAATAGTTTCTATATAAAGTCATCCAAAAACTGTGCTCTGGTTATAACAAAAAATACATACATACATAAAAACATAAATAGAGTAAATACATTCATCTCTAACTATACTTTAAAAAGTTTAATTTCATCAATTGAATTTCAGAAGTCACTTAGCGGTTTCCTCTCTCAAACTTCCTCTTTCTCTCCCATCCTTTCTTTATTTTGGACTCTTATCTCTGATTTACCCTATGTATCTTCTCTATGAATAAAAAAGACAATTAATAGTCCTTAAATTTATATGGAATTATAAAAGATCCAGAATAACCAAAGCCATCTTGAGCAAAAGAACAAAACTGAAGGAATCATATTACTTCATTTCAAATTATTCTACAGAGCTATAGTAACCAAATCAGCATGGTATTGGGATAAAAACAAACAATAGAACAATGGAACATAATAGAGAATCAAGAAATAAATCCATGTACCTATAACAAACTCATTTTTGACAAAGGTACCAAGAAGATACACTGGGAAAAAGACAATTTCTTTAATAAATGGTGCTTGGAAAACTAGGTATGAATATGCAGAAGAATGAAATTAGACCTCTACCTCTGGTTTTATACAAAAATCAAATAAAAATGGATTAAATATATAAATTTAAGACCTGAAACTATGAAACTACTAAAAGAAAACAGTGGAGAAACACTTCAGGACATTCATCTGGGCAAGGACTTCTTGAGTAATACCCTCAAAGCACAGGCAACAAAAGCAGAATTAGACAAACGGAATCACTTCAAGTTAAAAGCTTCTGCATGGTAAAGAAAATGATCAACAAAATGAAGAGACAACACACAGAATGGGAGAAAATATTTGCAAACTACCCACTAACAAGGGATTGATAACTAGAATATATAAGGAGCTACAATACTTCAATGGGAAATAATCGAATAATTGCATTATAAAATGGTCAAAGAATCTGAATGGACTTTTTCAAAAGAAGACATATGAATGGCCAACAGGTATATGAAATAATGCTCAATATCATTAGTCATCAGAGAAATGACAATTAAAACTAAAATGAGATATCACCTTACACCAGTTAAAATGGTTTTTATCCAAATACAGGCAATAACAAATGTTGATGAGAATGCAGATAATGGTGGACCCTCATAAATGTTGATGAGAATGTAAATTAATGCAAGCACTATGGAGAACAGTTCTGAGGTTCCACAAAATACTAAAAATAGAACTACCATATGACCCAGCAACACAATGCTAGGTATATATATCCAAAAGAAAGGAAATCGGTGTATTGAACAGATATCTGCACTCCCCATTTTTATTGCAGCACTACTCACAATAGTGAAGATTTGAAATCAACCTAAGTGTCCATCAGCTGATGAATGGATTAAAAAAATGTGGTACATATACACAATGGAATACTATTCAGCCATAAAAAATGAAATTCTGTCATTTGCAGCAAAATAGATAGAACTAGAGAATGTTATTTTAAATGAAATAAGTCAAGCACAGAAAGACAAATATCTCATGTTCTTGCTCATATGTGGGAGCTAAAATGAAAACAATTGATCTCATGGAGATAAAGAGTAGAGTGATGGTTACTAGAGGCTGAGAAGGATAGAATGGAATAAAGTGAGGATGGTTAATGGCTACAAAATATAGTTAGATAGAATATTTGATAACAATATTTGATAGCACAACAAAGTGACTATAGTCAATAATAAGTTATCGTATCCTTTAAAATAACTAAAAGAGTGGAATTGGGATATTTCTAACATAAAGAAATGATAAATGCTTGAGATAACGGATATCCCAATTACTCTAATTTGAATATTAAACATTGCATGCCTGTATCAAAATAGCATATGTACCTTTAAAATATATACAGTTATTATGTATCCATAATTAAAGAAAAATTAAGAAGATAAACAGAAAAATTAAAGAAAAGAAAAATTAAGAAAGATAAACAGAAAAACAAAATTTCTCCTTTTATGTCCTATTAAATTTCTTCAGTAAGCTTTGGAGATAGCTTTTAAATCAAGCCAATGAACAATCCAGTGTACTGTGTTAGATGCCTTTGGATTATACAAAGTTAAAAGTGCTGTTGTCTTCAGCATGTTTACACAACCTATTATTCATATAAACAACTAATAAAAGGCACATTATGTAGAAGGCAGCATAAGCAGAGTTGTGTGTATTTTGAAAGGATGGAGGTCAATTCCATTTGGGATAATAAGGAAAGTCATAGTGGAAAGGGTAATCTTTAAAATGGGCCTCGAATGAATGACTAAGGCAAGAATGAGGGAGGGCCTTCCAGGTGAAGGAGAATTTTAAGCAAAGACACAGAGGAACAAGAGTCAGTTTTTGGCATGTTGGTTTACAGGGTAGGAGTGGAGTAATCACGAAAGAATGTGCTGCAAAGTAGAGAGGGGTTCTCCAAATTGAGCCACACAGATTGCACTTAATTTAGTGGCCAAAGAAGAGTCCCTTGACAATTTTAAAACAGGAATATAATACGGTTAGAACTCCTGTCAGTATGATGTGGCAATAGTGTATAGACGAAAATAAAACTAGAAAATCAGGGTGGGAAGACTAACATAGAAAGGATTAAAGTGATCAGGCAGATGGTAACAAAGAATGAATTGAGGTGTCAGTCCTGGAGATTGAAAAGAAATTGAACAGTACTTATATGAGAACAAAGGTTAGAGTCTATGAAATTTGAAGAATTCTACAGAAATACAGAAACCTGAAGAAAAGGCAGATTTGCAGCATGAAGAGTGATTTTATATTATTAATAGAAAGTTTAAAGCACCTAGGACTCCTAAGTTAATAGGTACTGTTTGATAGCAGTGTTATAAACAAATATCATTCTTAATAAGAGTCAAAACAACTATTTATTCTAGCTAAAATCTACTGAACATATACCGTCTGTCTTCCCATAACCCCTTACAGATGCTTTGAGGAAACAGGTTAAAAAGAACAAGAGAAATAAATAAACACTAATACTGAAGGAAAATCTCTCCGGCAGTCATGGCAAGAACCACGACCGCAACCACATGAAGAATGAATTAAATCACACTAACAAGCCAGAAGCGATTTAGTATATTTGAGTTATCAGAACAATCAAATAACTCAATAAATAGTCCTAGAATTTCCTCATAAATTTCTTTTAATATATAATAGCATTAAAGAAAATTTAAAAATAAAACTTGTTCATTATTCTACCAATAACTATTTTTATTTCTCAATGTTGTCTCCCAGTCTTTGTTAATATTCCCATGCAGGAATATCTTACACAGTCAATATTGTAGTGTCCATGACATTTTACTCTGGTTTTATGCATATAAAATAAAATTGTTATATATGTTTTGTATGTATACCTTACATGTCTAAAACATTCATAGAGTGGATTTGGAAAAATTTATATTATGGTTAAAGATTCTGGTGGGCCAGCCCTGATAGTTCATGCCTGCAAACTTAGTACTTTGGGAGGCCAAGGTGGGAGGATCTCTTCAGTCCAGAAGTTGGAGACCAGCCTGAGCAACAGCAAGACCCCATCACTATAAAAAATAAAAAAATTAGCCTGGCATGGTGACACACATCTGTAGTACAGCTATTTGGGAGGCTGAGGCAGGAAGATGGCTTGAGCCCAGGATCTGAAGTTGCAGTGAGCTATTGTGACTCCACTGCCTTCTAGCCCCGACAGCAGAGCGATACTACAAATGAATAGGTATGTGAATTCCAGTAGGGGGCTACAATAAAACCCAGTATATGATTCGTGTATCCCAACTTTTGGAGTATCCTTTGTTTCTGCCTGTCCCCCAGGCTTGTTTCTCCCATCTTCTCCTTGATACTAGGAGTTCCTGATGTTCTACTAATAAATCTCCTCCACTTAATTTGGTGGAGGTTAGTGCTAGCTGCATGTAAACACAGAGGGCTGGATAATAATGGGAGACAAACCATAAACTGAAACTGACAACGCAACATAAATTCTAGGATACTGGTTTACCACGGAAACCAATAGGAGGAAAACCTAACCCACCTAAAGAAATCCAAAATAAATATAATAGGCTCACCAATGGTGGAAATTATATTTTAAGGTAGGTATTCAATATATTTTTAAAAACATAACAATGCAGCAGACTGATCAGTTTTCATGCTTGCTTAATTATATTCTCTCATGCAAATATTGTACATTTATTAAAATACTCCCAGATTTTGAAGTGAGGCTGAAGTAAGGAATATGTCCAGAATAAAAGGTTTTATTTATCATCTATCTATAATTTACTCTTGAGGGCCTTTGCTATTTTAATGCGAGATAAGGAACATGGAGAAAGAATGACAGTTCAACTTTTCTCTTCCATAAATTTGCCAAAGGTTTCCCTGTGTTCATCTATCAAACAATTGGTTAACTTGGTTGCCTGGTTTACTACCTTTATATCAATGCTAAAATTACCTCACTTAATTTTGCTTTAGGAAAAAACATACATACAATGCTTTAAACAATGGGGAGAAATTATATGGTATATCACTTCTCCAGGGTGAGCCCCAGAGGGGTTAAATTTCCTTAAATACAAAAACATAGTAGTTAATAGAAGAACATCTTGCTTTTAAACAAAATAAATGTAATAACTAATACAGGCCTTTGATATCAGTGAGATGACTCTTTGTGGAAAGAAGCCTTACTGAATCTGATGAATTAACACCAGAATGAGAACTGACTTTGGTGAAAGATAATATATTTTGTAGTCAAGGAAGTTTGGATTTTAATTCTAGATTCACATTTAAATAAAATGGGGTCTCCAACAATTTACATGTCTTTGCAGGACCTCTGTTTCCTCCTGCTTTGTGAAATGAGGTCAAAAATACCTAAACTGCAGTATGTTTGTTGTTGTTATTTGTTTGTTTGTTTTGAAGAAGGGAGAAACAGAATATAAAGTAGTGTCTGGTATCTGTTAGGCAGCTATTGCTTGAAGACATATCGTTTATGTGATAAATAGGGAGTCTCATCTTACTCTGGGGAGGTGTGGGTCAAAAAGAGAAATAAATGATAGCAGTATCTCATACATCAATTCAGTAGTGAGAGTTAATTGAACTGCCACTACAAGCAACAAACATGTATACGTCCTAGAAATAAATATTCGGTGAAAAAAGTAGGTCCATAAAATTTGAGAATATTAATATTTTTATAAAATTCAAAATAATCAAAACTAGCCATATTCCTTAAAGACAAATGTGTATAGGGGAAAATAAACATACACACACGGACAAAGCTTGGGAATGATAAATACAAGATTTAGGACAGGGATTGTGCATGAAAACCCAGCTAATGTCACTAATATTGACAATGCCCAAAATCATGTTTTTATATTGGTATGTGGACTTATATGTGCTTGTTTTATAATTGTGTATACACCTTACATAAAAACATAAAATAATTACGTGTTTGGAAGTTAGAAAATATATCTATTGACATGGCAATTATTCACACTTTGTTAAAATAAAATGGCTCATAAAACAATATACATAGTAACATCCTGTGAAAATGCATAAAAATGTGTATGTGCAAAATAAAGTTTCTTAGAGAAACCACATAAGGTGTTTTTTTCTCCTTGAATTATAATTTTTTTATGTTCTTTTAAAAATTATTTCCTTTTTTCTGTTTATATTTTGCTTGAAACAGCATAGTTTGTTTCTAAAATAAGAAAAATGATAAAAATTATATAAATTCTATCTAAGTGTAAGATTAACTTTAATCAAAATAATTTTAAGTGATATGATAGAGGAGTTGAGGCTAGAAACTAAACTTGAAAACTGTCTTAAAGGATGCATTGGGTTTTTACATGAGGAAAAGGGGAATTAGGGAAAAATTCAGGTTTCAGTTAATAGAAAATTATTATAGAAATTATAAATGGAAATTTTCTGTAAAAATATCAAATAAGACAATAAAAGATGGGATTTGTGTAAATTAAAAATAGTACATGAACATTCCCTAAGCAGTAAGTTCTAATAGTGGAAAAGTTATGTTGTATCAAATACTAGTGGATGGATTTGACCCCCAAATTGAGGAATTTAGACTATTCTCTAGTCGATAGACAAGTCTGAATATATCAAAACACTGATTTTTAATATCTCAACAGCTGTGGAAATAATAACTTACAGAGTCAGTACTGGTAACTTCAGTCATTGACACACAATTCAATTAAAATTTAATATAAACTAAAAATAAGTACCATGAGGACAGAGAAAGAATAATACAAATAAAAGAACTTTATGGGAGTCTCTAAACTTCATTTCTGAAAACATAAACTTGGTAATAAATAATAAAATACAAGTAATCTAAATAATAGCACACAAAATTAATGGAAGAAGAAAATTATTCTAAATTGATCATGAGAAATAGAATATTAGTGTGTCCAAAGTGTTTTGAAGAATATTACTGTACAAAACAGAATTACTAATTATCCCATGATTAATAAATGTTTATATTAATATTTCAAAATGACATAAATTCTTGCTCACATCAGAAGGACTCATTTAGTAATAATTTATTTTTTTACGCTAATAATTTCTGAGGAAGGATCAGTAAATATATTATTTATATACAGCAGTATTGCTAAAAATTTTAAGATCTTAGAATAATTCAGGAACCAAATTTATATGTTTACGAATGTATGTAAATTATACCAATAAGGAAGACTATTTGGAAATAGAATAACATATGTATATGTTTGATTAAAATCTGAAAAACTGAGTTTAATTTAGAAAGGAGTAAAAACTTTCACTGGTTTAAAACATTGAAATAATAAGTTTAAACACTCTGAATTTGCTTTTTCTTCTCTTTATGAGGGGTCGTGGCAATAATAGTTGCTATTTACTGAGCTTTTGGTATGTGCCAGAAAAACATATGTTAACTATGTATACTATATTCCAGCAAACATTCGCACTAAAAATGAAAAAAACTCACTTGCCCAAATTTAGCCAGGCCAGTAAATGGTAGAGTCCATTCCAATACTCACTCCTTATTATTAGCCAATGGTAATATTGGGGTATATGCATACACAAAGAGTGCAATGCGCACCACCCGAAGGATGGACATATTTGAAACTCGGACTTGGAGGGGGCAAGGGCAACATACGTAACCTAAACATCTGTACCCCCATAATATGCTGAAATAAAAAAAAAGAAATTTGTAAAAATTAATTAGAAAAATCACATTTCAAGGCAATAACCTTAAGTTTTTTTGATCTGTATTGCTTATATTAATACTACAATTTCCAAATAGAGCATTTCTGAAACATATTAGAAAAAATAGTATTCACAATGTAACAGTTTGTTTTCAGAGGTTAAGTAGTTTGTAATTAACAAATTCTAATCAATAAATTCCCATGCATATTCTAGAATTTTCTGTTAAAATTTCAAACTCATTCTCTTTGTTCTCATTTTAATAGAAATATAGAGAAACTGCATTTGTGTAAATTAAATATAGTACATGAATAATCCCTAAGCAATAAGTTCTAATAGTGGAAAAGTGTGTTGTATCAAATACTAGTTGATGGATTTGACCTCCAAATTGAGGAATTTCCAGTAAAATTTCTTGAGAAATGTTGACAGTCCAGATAACTTTCAACTTTTCAGTCTAAACTGAAATTTATAATGTTTTAATAACCTTTGAAACAGAATTTCTAAAGCTGATATCTATTCAAATTAAATTATGTTCTCCTCCCCCCCATGGAAAGAGCCCATTGCTTTTATAAAATTATCAAAGTCTGCAAAAAATCCCAAATGATTAACACCTACTGATTTAAAGCACATTTCCTATTTAAATATTTCCACAACCATAATATCTTATATATATTCTTTCTTTTTAGGCTCGTGATAAGTATTTAGATGATTTGTTCATTATTTTGCAAACTACTTAGGTCTCCCTCTCCCCTCTCCAAGCCTCTCTCACTGCATGTGGGCACACATTGGCAGACACACAGAAACCCACATGCATAAACAGTATTTTCATGCCCTTCGGGACTTATATCAGTCCCTTTTTGATTCTGTTTCTCTGCCCATGGCCATCCCTTATACTTTCCACCAAATCCTTTTTTTGAAAAATTGCCACTTATCCTTAAAAACATCATTTGTATATTACCTGCACTAATTAGTCTTCCCAAACTCTTTCATAGAACTCTCTCTCATCAAAATTTTCTTTACTTTTTTTTTTTTTTTTTTTTTTTGAGACAGAGTCTCATTGTGTTGCCCGGGCTAGCGTGCCATGGCGTCATCCTAACTCACAGCAACCTCAAACTCCTGGGCTCAAGCGATCCTCCTACCTCAGTCTCCCAAGTAGCTGGGACTACAGGCATGCACTACCATGCCCGGCTAATTTTTTCTATATATTTTTCATTGTTCAGCTAATTTCTTTCTAATTTTAGTAGAGACAGGGTCTCGCTCCTGCTCAGGCGGGTTTCGAACTCCTGAGCTCAAACAATCCTTCCGCCTCAGCCTCCCAGAGAGCTAGGATTGCAGGCGTGAGCCACCGCGCCCGGCCTAAAATTTTCTTTACTCTTTGTGTTTTCATAGATTTTTTCATGGATATAGTTTATTTTGATTTTTTAATCTGCTCAGTTATATTTTTCCCTTTCTATACCAAAGAATTTGTATGAGTTAGAAATTATTTAGTTATAGGTTTTATAAGCCCAAACTACAAATAGCTTAAACTTTAAGGGTTTATAATCTCACATAAAAATTATTAAAGTAGAGGAGTCCTAGACTTGGTTAATTTTAAAGTTCAATAACGTCACCAGGATCCTGGAGCTTTTCATCATTCTGCTGTGCTGTACTCAGAATGCACCCTCATAATTATATGATGGCTATAGCCATTCTAATTTAATACATTTTCAAATTATTTTTTTGGTTATACATTACCATATGCTTATTATGCATTTTTATCTATTGTAAATGGCAGAGTACAATCAATAGAATAATTTAAAGTTATTAAATTAGACTCCAAGAAAAATTTTTTACTGCGAAAGTCCTAATATATCATAGAGATGTACGAGGCTTCAAAATATCTAAGAATTAAAATTATTCTTAAGAGTTAATTTTTGTGCTAAAGCAGACTTGAAGAAAATAAATAATGTTTGCAGTTAATAAATGTATCAAACTGAACAGAATTAATTTATTGCTACATACACCAACGCCAGGAATATAACTTGACAATGATGACAACAGAAAGGAAGATGTGACTAGTGAAACTCAAAAGGATGCACAGTGCTGCAATAAAGAGTGATTCTGCAAATCAAGAAGAATGGAGCTTTATTTTAAAATCCTCATTCTCAGCTTTGGAAAATAGGCTAGATGTAGCTGGCTCTTCTGGAGGACAGCACAGTCAAATAAAAGTGGGGAGAGGAATTATCATAGTTTGTTAGTAAAGCACAAATGGAAGACAGCCCTTAGTGGCACTAGACAAGATAAGAGTATGTGGTATTAGACATTAATTTTTCCCAAAGTAAAGTCCTTTTTTTTTTGTTTTTGCTCCTTTCTGTGCCCATCACAGTAAGATTACTGTGGAACCATTCCCACTTTCACACATTAAAAATTAGGCTTCAGAAAACACAGAAATTTAGGCTTTCTAAACAGTCCTGCACAGATTATGCACAGATTATTTTTAACAGACACGGAACCTATAAATTATTTCAAAATATTGTGAGGATTAAAAGAAAATTATACCAAAACCCAATCCAGGATATGAATATCTAAAGTTATTTTTAAGAAGATAAAGTATATGACACTAAATCAAAAGAATACGTCATTCTGCTCACATTTCTGCCTCTGACAGTGGCCCCAAGAAACCTCAGAAATTAGGCCTCTATAATGTCAGCTACAAAGGTGTGCCTGGCAAACTGTAAGTTCTACAATTTATTGGATAATCATTCATTCAGAAAACAGTTATCTATCACCTACTCTGTTGGTATAGAGGCTATATTAAATACTACTGCATAGAAAGGATGAATTAGGAAGGAAAGGGGATATAAAAATGATGAAATATATTTTCTGTCTTTGCAGACTTTATTATTTTGGTTAGAGTATAAGACAAATGTTTAAATGTAATTTGCATGCTTATTAAAATGGAAAAAAATTAAAAGCTCAAAAATTCAGAAATAAGCAAATACTTAAATCAATTATAGCATATTACTACAAGACAATAATATATACAACAATTCAAATAAAACTTACAATTAATTTTAATGAAATGCAATATAACACTCATAAAATGTTAACCAACTGTATCCCCTTTTACCAACTTAATATCTCTATGCTTCAGTTTACTAATATGAAAATTAAAAATAAATTCCATAAATGATTGCATAAATAAATAAGTAAATGGGGGAGAAGGGATAAATATTCATTATAGAAGAATTCCAAATAATGTATGTAAGAATTTTCTCTTTCAGAAGGTAGAATTTAAATCCCCTTCCCATGAGTGTAAGCTGAACTTAGTGATTCAACTTCGAAGTAAAAAGCATGGAGAGGGAAAAATAGTAATTTTTGTAGAGAAATCCACAGTAAACACCACCTTAACAAAGTGATGAGGTTCAACATTCACCAATGATGTCATGTAGACATCACCTATCCCTGATATGATGATGACAAAGATACTGTACTCCTGTGATATTATTTACAAAAACCTATAAATCCAGTGTAAGCATAAAAGCTCATTAGACAGACTCACATTGGGGAATACACTAAAAAATGTCTGATCACTACTCCTCAAAAGTACGATGATCATGAAAAACTGTAAAAAACCAGAGGGGACCAAGGAGACATAATGATCAAATATAATGTGGTGCCCTGGATTAGATATTGTAATAGAAAAATGACATTAGCAAAAAAACTGGTGAAATCCAAGTAAGTCCTGTAGCTTTGTAATATCAATGTTAATTTCTCAGTTTTGATAAATGTACCATGGTTATGTAAAACATTAACATTAGGGGAAGCTGAGTGAAAATATATAGGAACTATCTGTACTCTTTGCAATGTTTTTGTTAAGTCCAAATGTATTCTAAAATAAAAGTTTATTTAAAGAAAATGAGATGGGGGGGCAAGGGCAACATACGTAACCTAAACATCTGTACCCCCATAATATGCTGAAATAAAAAAAAAAGAAAATGAGAGTAATAAAATTTCTCTTTTCTGTTTTGTGAGGATTGATACAGTATAACTCAATAATTCTTAACAACTATTCGTATTATAACTGCTAAAATTTTTCTCTAAATTGTCTGTGATAAAAATCATTATTTTTATAATAAAGGCAATTAATATAATCTTAAAAATAGTTGATATTAAAAATAGTTACCATTGGGGGACCTTATATCTATGAGCACATAAATATGATAGTATTAATATTGTATATGTGTTCAAAATAATAGCTGATCTCAAAGGCATTAGCAAATAGATAAAAGTGAAAGAAAATTAAAACAAAGAAATCAAATATAGTCATATTAAATGAATTTTCACACATTTCAAAATTGAAAGTAAATACAATGTTTTATCTATTTTTTGCCAATAGATTATTAAGCATATGGAGAAGCTAGAGAGGCCTGCTTTTAATGTCGTTTGAATAAAAGCTTACTGAGATCAAAGGCATGCTTCTGACTGTCTCAGTAGCAGTGTAATCAAATTTGGGATTTTAATGAGCCATTATCGAGAATTTAGCAACATCAGCAGGAGGGCTAAGGAGGAAGTGAGAAATGATGTGTCTGTAGGTCAGAACACCTTGCCAGTTCTAAATAATGGCTCTAGACAAGGGTCAAATATCACAGTGTCTAATGGTTGTGGTGAGTTTAAGCATGGTTGAACAACTGTGTGGGGTGTTTGAGAGGGAACAAGTTAAACCAGGCAAATGGAACTTAGTGTAGCAGGCAACCAGTAATAATAAAAGCATCATTATCATTTACACTACCTGATTATTCAGGTCAGAGACTCATGAAGATGTAGTGAGTAGGAGGATAATATATTCATATTTTGCCCAAGTGAGAGACTTGGGAAAGTGTCAATCAGTGTTTACTAAAAGTTCAGCAAAGCAAATTGACATTTAAGGAATGACCCTACTCCTGATAATAACAGGAAATAAAATTGCTAACCCATGAAAATAAGGTGTATGTGTCATCCACAATTGGTCCACTTTGGAGGAAGAGGGTAGGGAATGCTGCTGTTTGTGTCTACACCTAAGCATCCAGGGAACTTCTCTGTTATGTACTATCCCCATTCTGTATTTTAATTAAGATCTAGACAATTTGTGTAAGGTTATTAAAAAAGTGATATTAAAGTTTAAATTTAAACAAAATTAAAAACTGGTATGTCTTAGATTATGTAAGTATAGTAGTTGTATCACCGTCCATGGAAGGCACTCATAGTCACATATGTCTTACTTTAAAATAGAAATTAGAATATTTCACATACCTTATTGTGGACTAAATGAAAGAAACTGCATGCTCACTTTTCTATTGACTCTAGCCTAGCTTTATAGGAAATAATTGACAAGAATAGGAGGATGGATTAAGGCAAAACTGTTGCCATTATGGGTACTGATATTCACTGCATATATGAGTAATGATGAAATATGGCAAGAGCATGAAAATGTTCTGTGTCTCATATGAAAATTCATGACTGTTGCTTTTACTAAAATAAGTATGTTTTCTCTCCATGATAGAATGAGTTTATGGATGTGAAGAGCCTTTTGAGAGATGCAGCTGCTCATGTACACATTATGATTTGCCTATCATGAAGCCGTTCCTTCCCTCAGATGCCTCATTCATTAGCTTACTAATTTGTTTGCCCATTCATCAAATATTTACTGATAGTCACACTGTATTGTGGTAAAAATTAAGGACACTAAAATGACAAAAATATGCTCCTGGCACTCAGGGATTTGCTATACAAAATTGACTCATTAACTATGATATTTCCATTTAATGACATCATTGGTAAATTCCCAAAAGCATCGGTGACTCTTAGTTTGGTATGTAACATAAAGATGGGCTTAATTTATATTAACTTGCCAAAGATTATATCACTAGGAAGTTGCTGAGCAGAGTATTGAATTCAGGTTTGCCTGACTAGAAAATGATCAGTTTTAACAATTCTACACTGCCTAATTGTTTTAAAAACAGTTTTAAGTGAAAAGATTCTGGAATGGTAACACATGGACATTGTCAAAGTAGAATGTTAACAAATCCGTGTAAATACAAAATCATAATTTACTGTACATATATTTAATATTGGTTCAATAATTTTGAGCAAGAAATAAAATTAAAAAAATAAGGTAGACTGAAATATCTTTAATTGGCTCAAAGTGAAAGTACAGATGAAGGGAAAGCAGAAAGTTATATGTGGGGAGGAGGAGAAAAAGGAATAGCACCAATATCCGAGTTAATGGGAGAATTTATTAGAGACTAGGATACTAAGACCAAGTTATTTTGACTTCCTGAAAACAGAACATACGTTTTATGATGAATCCTTAAAGACTTGATTCTTAAATGCAGAGAATATGTTAAAAGTATAATATCCTTGGTTAGTCATGTGCATCTCAGATAATGTCAAAACGAAGTAAAAGAGAAAACAGCATGTTTTAAAAAACTGATATAAAAAGTGAGTGTCTCTAATCAATAGTGGTTAGAGTTATAATGATATAGTGATCCTTTCCTATATATATTTCAGATGATGTAAAACCTTATAAAAGATTAATTAATATTTGTATGTTTTTCTTGATTTATTGGATAAAATATACTATGAAATTATGAAGTACTATCCTTAATATTCCAATAAATACAGATTTCACTTATTATATAGTTTTTGAATATTTGAGAGTATAATGCCATAATATATGTGGAATGCAAATAGTTATTCATAAACATAACTCATGGCCAATAGATCACATTGACTATATTTAATTTTAGAAAATTTCAAAATCACAACTTTTTGCTGCAAGTTAAGTAAAATGTTATTTAAGGTACATATTTTAGTGTTCTTCTGATTTGTATGTGAGCACAAACAAGTGAATTACAATGAGCTACACAAGTCCTTTGGCATGACAATGTCCTTCTGCTCCACCCACTCAAAATTGTTAGAATATATATACTCTTAAAGTGCTATTTGGACAAATTATTCTGGATTTTTTTACATTAAGGCAAATACTTATATATTTTTCCATTGTTATATATTATAATGGATTATAGTGTTTGACGATCTGTGTTAAGTATAAAATATCAATGAATATTAAAAACACACTATATGTGCTCATAACTAATTAGGAGGAAAAAATAGTGACATCATAAATTATAACAATCCCTGATAAATTTTAGTTATAACTGCCAACTTATGATAATTTTTTATATTTTATACCATAATTTTAACAGACATAATATTTCATATGTCCATGATTGGTCTGGGGAAGGACTTTTTGAGTAATGCCCCTAAAACACAGGCAACCAGAGCAAAAATGGACAAATGGGATCACATCAATCTAAAGAGCTTCAGCGCAACAAAGGCACTGATCAACAAAGTGAAGAGGCCGCCCACAAATTGGGAGAAAATATTAGCAAACTACCCATCTGACAAGGGACTAATAACTAGAATACATAAGGAGCTCCAAATACTCAACAGGAAAAAAATCAAATAATCTGATTGTAAAATGAGAAAAGGATCTGAATAGACATTTTTCGAAAGAAGATATGCAAGTGGCCAATAGGTATATGAATAGTTGCTCAATATCATAGATTATCAGGGAAATAAAAATTAAAACCATAAGGAGATATCACCTCACACCTGTTAGAATGGCTACTAGCAAAGAGACAAAAGATAACAAGTGTTGGGGAGGATATAGGAAAAAGGAAACTCTTGTACGCTATTGGTGGGAATATAAATTAGTGCAACCTCTATAGCTATAGTGACTATAGCAGTTCACTTAAAGGATATGGTAGCCCCCTTATTCAAAGAAAAAAAATATTATTTAAAGACACCAACCCTTTGGCACTGGGACTCAATTTTACAATATTTTATAATGATGAATAAGTATAATGTGTTGATTTGCTGTCAAGCTTTGTACATGAACCTATGGTGAAATTGGGAATGACCTTCTGAATAATTACAGAAAGTGACTTTCCTGGAATAGGAGAAAATTTTCTCATGTAGACTTCTCTTACTGCAGTGCCTACAGTTTATTGTTAATCTGGAAATTATCACTACTCCTTACTTTAGAAGCCTAATTGAAGGTCTATAGACACCTAAAGGTGACTAATCAGAGAGTAGAGTTGGGAACTGTATAAAGTTGAAATTGTTAGGCATGAGATATTCAAATTTTAAACATAATCATGTTCGAAATATGATAGGGTCTCAATGGCCATGTGTTGTATTGATTGTAGGTATATATGAAATTTGTAAATGTATCTGATGTGACAGTTCAAAGTCCTTTTTTGGGGAACAGTCTTGCTCTGACACCCCAGTTAGAGTGCAGTGGCCTCATAGCTCACTGCAACCTCAAACTCCTGGGTTCAAGTGATCCTCTTGCCTCAACTTCCCCAGTAGCTGGGACTATAGGCATATGCCACCAAACCCAGGTAATTTTTTTCTATTTTTAGTAGAGACAGGGGTCTGGTTCTTGCTCAGGCTGGTCTTGAACTCTTAACCTCAGGTGATCCTACCGCCTCAGCCTCCCAGAGTGCTAGGATTATAGGCATGAGCCACTGCACCCAGCCTATAGTCCTTTCTTGGACTAGCCATGACCTGGGGCAAAAATGGTAGGGATTACTCCTGACAGAAAGACATTTCACACAAAACAGTAAAAAATAAGCAAAGGTTTCATCTTCAAATCAGAGTGGATTATTACCACTGAGCTTCCCTTCCAGAGTAGGCAACTAGAAAAGCACACAAAATTGTGAAATAACCGTTTGCAGACACTGGACCACAGGCATTGCAGAACTGTGATCCCTGAGAGAA
>CAUYSK010037956.1:0-17336 GCA_963575035.1 Avahi laniger | reverse complement strand
AATTAATTTCTTTCTATTTTTGGTAGAGGTGGGGTCTCACTCTTGCTCAGGCTGGTCTCGAACTCCTGAGCTCAGAATGATCCGCCCACCTCGGCCTCCCAGAGAGCTAGGATTACAGACGTGAGCCACCGCGCCCGGCCTGTTTTTCTAATCTTAAAGTAATTTGGGTTGCAAATCTAGTATGTCTGAGCAAAAAATATCCTAATAAAACTTCCTGTCTGGAAATTTTCCTTCTGGAAATTTGTCTGTAACTTCAGAGAAGTATGTGGTTGGTCTTAATGACTGAGAAAGGTTGTCCCTTATAGTCAGTTGTCAGTGAAGGGCTGAATCTGGCGCAGGCACTGTGGACCACGGCCTGGGTTCCACTGGCCTATTTCTTGCGGGATTCTCAAACCTCCCTGTCCAAACCACAGCTGGTATTTGGAGTTCATCGGGTTCCAGTGACCTTTCCTTAAAGTAAAAGCCTTGAGACAGAAAGGCCATCTCCCTACAGCCTGCACAATTGTCAAATCTTCTTTCTGGGCTGCTGTCAGGTTGCATTTCTTAGGTATCAGCTTCCTGCTCAAATAAGAAATTTGATGCTTAATTCTCCATCATGCTTCTGAATCACGTTTGCCCCCAGCGAATGTAAGAGCCAGCTGTGGCCACACGGAACTGTTGGTTATCAGCAGGGCTATTAGGACAATATCTCTGGGGGTGAGGAGTGGAGGCAGGATAGGTTTGAGCTTTAAGCCGCGCCAGCGTTGTTCTTTTTGGTCTCCAGAACTCCTTGCCTGGCCTGCCTTCGGGAGCTTTCTCAGGGGAGAGGCTGGGGCTCCGTCCAATCAAACCACAATTACCCGGTTACAACCTGGTCTGCACCTGTCTTTTTTTCTTTTTCTTAAAACTCTATGGCTGTTTACTTTCAAGTAGTTTGTGAATTTTCTGCAATGGGATGGTGTTTTCCTATCCCACTAAATGGGATTCTATGAGTAGTTGGGCATCCACTCATAATTTATCTTTTCATTTTCCCCATTCATTCATTTGCTCCATACAAATTTGAGTGTGCAAGAAATTTACTTTTAACTTTTTTTTTAGTTAAATTAAACCTGATTTCTGGATTGATCCTATTGGGGCGGAAGGATATTCATTCTTAGTTGTTTTTGGAGATTCTGTCCTCCTCCCAAAGATTATACAATATTTCCAGAAAATGGATATTTCTAGAAAATTCCCTGTTTTAAAGTCAAATAATTGGTACCTTTAATTACAAATGCAACAATCATGTAAATAACATGGGAGAGTGGCGCCATGGAGGCCGTCTTAGAATTTTGCCTATCGCTATATCTTTCTATCTATCCATCTATCTGTCTCTAACTATATATGTATCTGTCTGTATCTATATATCTATCTCTAATTATAGATCTGTCTGTATCTATCTATTTATGTATATCAATCAAGAGAAAGTTGTTCGTATTTTAACTTTATATAAGTGAGACTCTACTATATTAATCTGAAACTTACTTTTTTATTTTTGCTTTATATTAAGTTTGTAAGATTTATTCTGATTGATTGCCCTGTTGATGTTGATTTTTCCTGCTGCATAACAGTTCACTGTATGAATATAGTAAGTTTTATTTATTTGTTCTCTTGATGACTGATATTTAGGGTGTTTTTAACTTTTTATTATTACAAACAATGGGGTTATAAACATTGTATATGTCTCTGGTGTGCATGTGCAATAATTTCTCTGGGAATATACTCAGTAGTGGAATTGCTGGGTTATTGGGCATGCACATTTTCGACTTTACTAGGTATTGCTAAATTGTTCTCCTAAGGAGTTGTACAATTTACACCCCTTACCTGCAGTGTATGCAAGTTTCTATTGCTCCATATTTCCATCAGCTTGTGTTATTGTCAGATTTTAAATTTTGATCACTCTGATATATGTGTAATAACTCACTGTAGTAATACATAAATTTTATTTATTCAACAAATGAATATTTATCAAGTGCCACTACATGCCAAGCAGTAAACAAAATTGACAAAGTCCCTGTCCTATAGAGTTGGAAAGGCCAAAGAGTATATGTATTTTATATGTCAATATGATTAATATATAAAGTAATTAATATTATAATTAATATTTTATATGGAATATATATTTTAATAGAGTATGACTTTTCCATTGGCTTAAGGCCTCTCATAATCTTCCCTCTGCCCTTACCTCTTTAGCCTCAGCCCTTACTCTGTCCCCACCACACTGACCTCCCATTTTGGACTTGCACTGGATTTTTTTTTGCTTCAAACACTATCCTAATTACAGACCACATTTACTACCTTATCATATTCAAATCTTTGGTCAAAAGCCATTGTCTTAATGAGGTCTACCTTAACCAGCCTGCTATGGACTGAATTGTGGCCCCCAAAATTCATATGTTGAAGCCTAACCCCTAATGTGATGGTATTTGGACGTGGGGCCTTTGGGAGGTAATGAGGTTTAGATGAGGTCCTGAGGATGGAGCCCTCGTGATGGGATTAGTATCCCTGTAAGAAGAGACACCAGGCTGGGGGCAAGATGGCTCATGCCTACAATCCTAGCACTTTGGGAGGCCGAAGTGGGAGGATCTCTAGAGGTCAGGAGTTCAAAACCAGCCTGAGCAAGAGCAAGACCTCCATCCCTACAAAAAAGTAAAAAAATTAGCTGAGTGTGATGGCACACACCTGTAGTCCTAGCTACTTGGGAGGCTGAAGACGAAGGATTGCTTGAGCCCAGGAGTTTGAGGTTGCAGTGGGCTATGAGAATGCCACTGCACTCTAGGCTGGGCGACAGAATAAGACGCTGTCTCAAAAAGAAAAAGAGAGACATCAGAGAGATTGCATGTGATCTCTCTCTCTCTTTCTCTCTCTGCCATGTAAACACACAGGGAGATGCTGGCCATCTACAAGCCAAGAAGAGGGCCCTCACCAGAAGCCAACCTTCCTGGCACCCTGATCTCATGCTTATGGCCTCCACGACTGTGAGAAAATAAATTTCTGTTGTTTCAGCCACCCAGTCTATGACATTTTGTTATGGCAGCTTGAGCTAAGACACAGTCCATTTGAAGCCTGCCCCTGGCCCCCGTTGGTCTCTAGTCCTGATCTCCCTTTCCCTGCTCTATTTTTCCCTCTAGAATTTGTGATCTGTTAATCTACTGGATGATTTTCTTTATTTATTATGTTGTCGGGCCACACCCATACTAGAACATGAGATCCTGGATTTTTGTCTTTTTGTTCACTAATATATTCCAAGTGCCTAGAACTCAGTGAACACTTGTTGAGCAAATAAATTGCTGTGGAGGAGGTAGCATTCTATTTTATATAGTATCTGGGGAGGCCTCTTTGATAAGGTAGACATTCCCCAATTATTACTGGTGTTGAGCATCTTTTTGTGTTTTTCTTTTTTTCTTTTCGGCCTTTGGGGTTTCCTCTACTATGAATTAATTACTTATCCTTTGTTGCTTATTTTCTATTGATTGGTTTATCTTCTCTTTTTATTTGCGGAATTTCTTTATCAATTCTGGATACCAGTCTCTTATTAATTACATATGGTTTATATCTTCTCCCAGGCCACATGTTGACTTGACTTTTTAAAAAATGGTATCTTTTGATGAATGGAAGTTTTTTTATGTGTTATCTGTCTTTTCCTTTATGGTTTGTGCATCTAATTTTAGAAGTCTTTTTCTCACTTGAAACTGATATTCTTTTAAACCTAAAACTTTAAAAGGTTTTTAAAAGTTTTAAGGTTTTTCTGTTCATGTTTATGTCTTAAAGCCATCTATTTTTATATTGGGTGTGAGGTAGGGATTATTTTTTTTGAAACAGTGAAAAACTCTTTTCCCAGCACCATTTATGGATTAGTCCTTTTCCCCACTGATCTTCAGTGCTACCTCTGTCACGAATACACTTTCCATTTTCCATATTTGTGTGGATCTGTTTCTGTGCTCTTTTCTCTTACCCTGCTCTATTTATCTAGTCAATATGGGAATCTTTACTAAGGCTGGAAAGCCCAGAGGATAAAGTCTGGCCTGGCTAAGGCTCTCTGTGTAACCTTCTTCTCAGGACAGAGCCACTCTCCTGTTGCTCATTAGGGAGCAGGCCTCTGGGCCCTCCTAGGCTTGGTGACATCACCTCACCTGGCTCAGCTCCTGCCTCTCTCTTCTCAAAACCTCTACAGCTTTCACTTGTCTAGTATGATCTATTTAATGAGTTTAGGCTTTCACAAAATACTGGATGAGAGGTGACCTGGAGGTGATATCTGAAACATCAACTTTTTCCAAGACCAGGGATACTGAGGAGGATTGGCAGAAAGAAAAGAGGGAGTCAGAGGCTCCAGGCTCAGCCTTTGGACTTCTCTCTCTCCACATTCACTCTCTAGGTGAAATTCGCCCATAGCTGATGACATGCAAATTTGCATCTCCATTCTGGATCTCTCCCTTAGACACTAGACCTACCTGAGATCTTCATTTGGTTGTGTCATAGGCATCTCAACATGTCCAAACCCAACTCTATACTCACCCACTAACTGTTCCTGCTACTATTCCCACCTCTGTTAACAGCAGTTCTAGTATCCTTATTGCTCAGAAGAATATTTTGAAGATATCTTTATCCTTGAATCCTATTTTTATTTTAAACTCTATTGAATTCATCAGCAAATCCTGATGGTTGCACCTTCAAAATATACCTAGAATTCAACCATTTCTTGCCACCCCTCTGTCTTCACCTTGGCCACCATCATCTCTTGCTTGATTTATTGCAATAGCTCCCTAACTGGTCTTCCTACTTCTTCCTTCCACACAGTCTATACTCAAAATGGCAGATAGAGCGGTCCTGTTAAAATGAAAGCCAGATCATGTCACTCCTCTGCTTAAAGCCCTCCAATGGCTCCCATCTCAGTCAGAGTAAAAGCCGAAGTCCTTACTATGACCTACAAGGGCTTATATGGTAAATTAAAGATAGTCACAAATTCTTTGACACTCCTCCCATTGAGAGGGATATTGATGCCTCCCCTTCCCTGAATTTGGATTTTAAGAAACCCAACTACCCTGATGGAGATACCATGTGGAGCAGCCCTGAGACGACACCAGGAGGAAGAGGGGCCCAGCTGAGCCCAGATTTCCAGTCTTCCCACCAAAGCACCAGACATGACAGTGAAACCATGTTGGCTCCTACGGACCAACCCATCTGCCAATGGAACACCACAGAGCAACCTCGATGTTAGTAGAGCAGAAAAATTTCCTGAGTTCTGTCTGAACTCCTGACCCACAAGTTGTGACACGTAAAAAAGTGGTTGTGGTTTCAAGCCACTAAATCTGAGATAATTTCTTGTGCAGAAATAGATAACCAAAACAGCTTACCTAACCTTACCCTCTTTCTTATCTCTTTGAGCTCATTTATTACCTGTCTCCTCCCTCACTCCTCTCTAGTCGCAGTTGCCCCTCTGCAGCTCCTCGAACTCTCCAGACAAGCTTTTGCCTAGCCCTTCGCGTGTGCTGCTCCCAGGGAACACTCTTCAAGGTGCGCTTAAAGAAAGCAGCATCAAACTGCAATTACCATTTTGAACCCACTTTTCTCAGTTTATAATAAATAATATTCATCTTTCTGCTGGAATAGTCTACCAAAACATTTTTAATGAATGTATTGTGTTCAATTGTGTGGATATTTATTTGTTTTACCAACATTTCATTATGAAAATTTTCTGATATACGGAAAAATTGAGAGATGTGTACAGTGAAAACACATATATTTGCCACCTCACATCTATAATCAACCTTTTACTCTATTTCCTTTATCATATATCTACCTATCTATTCAACTTACTTTTTTTTTTTTTTTTCAGACAGAGTCTCACTCTGCTGCCCTGGCTAGAATGCCATGGCGTCAGCCTAGCTCACAGCAACCTCAGACTCCTGGGCTCAAGCGATCCTCCTGCCTCAGCCTCCCGAGTAGCTGGGACCACAGGCATGTGCCACCATGCCCGGATAATTTTTTTTTCTATATATTTTTAGTTGCCCAGATAATCTCCTTCTATTTTTTTGGTAGAGATGGGGTCTCGCTCTTGCTCAGGCTGGTCTCGAACTCCTGAGCTCAAACGATCCGCCCACCTCGGCCTCCCAGAGTGCTAGGATTACAGGCGTGAGCCACCGCCCCCGGCCCTAACTTACATTTTAAAAGACATTTCAAAATAAGTAAGGTCAGGACTTTTTTGATATATTTGTTCATCACCGTCTCCCTGGTGCCTGGAATAGTGTCTGGCAAGTAGTAAGCATTCAATAAATATTAGAATCAATGAATGAATTTTAAAAATACAAAAATTAATAGCTCAATAAATAATCCTGCCATACAAACGTATTGAGACACAACTCAGATGTTACCTTCTCTACCTTCCTCGGTTGACTCCCATTCCCCACCAAGCTAGGCTGAGGGTCCTTCTCTGTGTTCCCATAACATCTGCACACTTAGCATCCACCTCTTGCACTTAAAATGTTATATTATAATCATTTAATACATCTGTTTCCCCTGCAGATGGTGAGCTTCTTGAAGGCAAAGACCATTTCTCGTTGGTCTTTGTACCTTAATGCCTAGGACAACGACTTGCTGTGTAAAGCACAAAATGGCAAATGTATTAATATATTGGGTGCGTAGCATGGGGCATGTGCTGTTCTCTGTGTGTTACACGTACTGTATGCTTTATATGTATCATGTTACTTAATTGGGTCAACAACCCTATAAGGCAGATATTGCTATTATCATTTACAGAAGGAGAAATTGGGGCACAGAAAGGTTAAGTAACTTGTCTGAAGTCAACAGCTAGATAATAGTGAAACTGAGATTTGAACTGAGATGGTCTGGCTCCAGGGCTTGTCTTCATAACACTACCCTGCCTCCTACACAGAGGTTGCTCTTCTGCAAAACATATTAAACATAAGCTTCAGGGACTTTCAGATGGCCAGGCTCCTTCGAAGGTCCTGGAAGGGGCCCTAGTGATGTGTTCCGAGGGTTATGTGCTTTTTCTAAAGTTTGAAAAAGCAATAATTTAGCCCAAGCTGGTTAAGACTGCTGTCTCTTTCCACTCCGGCCTTCCCTCTGTTACCATTCTCTTATGCTAAAGGGTGTTGGAACGCTACAGCTGTTTCTAGGATCGAGCACAAATTGGAATAATATTTAATTTGGGTTTAGTAGGTGATGAGATTCCTAGGGCTGCCATAACAAATTACCACAAACTTGGTGGCTTAAAACAACAGAAATTTCTCTTTCACAGTCCAGAATTACAGTGTTAACAGGGCAAGTTCCTTCTGGAGTCTCTGAGGGAGAGGTCTGCTCCACGCCTCTCTCCTAGATCCTGGTGGCTGCCGGCAATCCTGGGTATGCCTTGGCCTATAGATGCACCACTCCAGTCTCTGCACTGTCTTCACACCACCTTCTCCTCTGTGTCTGGCAAATCTCTCTCTACATTTTTCTTTCTTTCTTTTCTTTCCTTTTTTTTTTTTAGACAGAGTCTTGCTCTGTCACCCTAGGTAGAGTGCAGCAGGGCCATCATAGGTCATCGCAACCTCAAATACCTGGGCTCACATGATCCTCCTGCCTCAGCCTCCTCAGTAGTTGAGACTACAGGAGCATGCCACCACGCCTGGCTAATTTTTCTATTTTTAGTAGAGACAGGGTCTCGCTCTTGCTCAGGCTGGTCTTGAACTCCTGAGCTCAAGCAAATCTCCCACTTCGGCCTCCCAGAGTGCTAGGATTACAAATGTGAGCCACAGCACTAGGCCTGCCTTTTTCTTAAAGATATACCTGTCATTGGATTTAGAGCCCACCCTAAATCCAGGATGATCTTACCTCAAGATACTTGACTTAATTACATCTGCAAAGACCCTTTTGCCGGCCAGGCGTGGTGGCTCACGCCTATAATCCTAGCACTCTGGGAGGCTGAGGTGGGAGGATCGCTCGAGGTCAGGAGTTCAACACCAGCCTGAGCAAGAGTGAGACCCAGTCTCTACTAAAAATAGAAAGAAATTAGCTGGACAACTAAAATATATAGAAAAAATTAGCCGGGCATGGTGGCGCATGCCTGTAGTCCCAGCTACTCAGGAGGCTGAGGCAGAAGGATTGCTTGGGTCCTGGAGTTTGAGGTTGCTGTGAGCTAGCGTGATGCCACGGCACTCTAGCCCAGGCTACGGAGCAAGACTCTGTCTCAAAAAAAAAAAAAAAAGACCCTTTTACCAAATAAGGTCACATTTGCAGGTTCCATAGGTTAGGACACGAATATATCTTTTTTGGGGGGGCCACCATCCCACCCATACAGTGAGCTATAGTTGTGTACTTTGCAGATGTTTCTATGTATAGTTAATTATTGCTTGACATCTGGCATGAAAGTGTCTTCCATGTATTTGACTAGTGTCCGCTCACTTTGCCAACTGACCCAGCAATGTGGGCTCAAAGGTCATACTGCAAAATAGACATGTCCAAGCCAGGCATGGTGGTTCATGCCTATAGTCCCAGCTACTTGGGAGGCTGACGTGGGAGGATCACTTGAGCCCAGGAGGTCAAGGCTGCAGTGAGCTGTATCAGGCCACTGCATTCCAGCCTGGGCAACAGAGCAAGACCCTGTCTCTAAACAAACAAGAAACAAACAAAAAAAACACTGATGTGACCTATAGCACCTGGCATATGAGTAAGGAAGGCAAACAAAGTTTGAAATGTGCGCACTAGAAGTTTGTCTGTGGAAGAGTCTTTTAATCATTGGACATGTAAAATTACAAATGGAGAATTCAGTTCTCAAAGACAAAAAAATGGAACTTCTCTCTTGTCAGGAATATATTCAGTTATGTCCTGAAATCATACAACTTATATATGAAAGAAACTTGATAGCGGTTTTCCCAAACTATAATAGATAACAATCTCAAACATTTACATCACATTGTCAATGAGTTTTGAAGCCAAAACAAACTTTTTGAAGCTATGAATAATAAAAAAAAAACAAAAGATTTTGATCACCTATGCTAAAGACTGAATTATCTTACTATTCTTTCTTAGACACTGATACTGCAAAATTGTCATATGAAGATATAATCAGAGTATGCAGCCAAGAATTATAGTAAAAAAAGCATTACAGAGGGATATAGCAAGCAGTTAACTAAAAAAGAGAATTGTTTTATGTTTTTCCAGATTTCGAGATGTTTGCAATATTTCTCAGCTTTTTAGAACTTATAATGTGTTATAATTTCTTTTCTCATTCTAAATAAACATTCATTTTCTTGCCTAATATTATACTCATAATTGTTTAATCTCTTTCTTAAGAAGGTCCCTCAAGATTGTGTAACCCTCAGGCCCCAAAAAACCTGCCCTTGCCCCTTTAAATAAAACATAGGCCCTGTCCTTAAGGAATCCACAGTTGGAGCCGCACAGATTGCAATAAAGGCCTCATTCTGGGTAAAACTTCGTCCCTCCTGGAAGTGGTGTGGCCCACATGCTTCATATACTAACACTCCAGATAAATACTCTCCCAAGTCCAGAATAATTGCAGCTTTTTTTTTTTTTAACAATACAAAGAACTTTTTGGTTTGACTTGTTTGAGGATAAGTTGCCAACATAATGCCTCAGCACTCACGAGTACTTTAGTGTGTTTTTCCTACCACAAAGACTGTCTTAGTCTGTTCGGGCTGTAAAATATCATAAACTAGGTGACTTATAAACAACAGAAATTTATTTCTCACAGTTCTGGAGGCTGGGAAATCCAAGATCGAGGTGCCAGAAGATTCCTTGTCTGATGAGTGCCCAACTCTTCAGGGACAGCCTTCTCACTGTAGCCTCACTTGGTGGAAGGGCAAGGGAGCTCTCTAAGGCCTCTTTCATGAGGGCACTAATCCTTACCTGACCTAATGACCTTCCAAAGGCCACACCTCCTAATATCATCCCCTTGGGGGTTAGGATTTCAACATATGAATTTTGGGGCTGGGGGACATAAACATTCAGTCCATTACAAGGACTTTCTCCTAATCCCAATGCAGCCATCAAAATCAGGAAATTAACACTGATACATTACTACTAAATAACCTATAACATATATGTTGTTCAAATTTCAAATTTTTTTTTTTTTTTTGAGACAGAGTCTCACTCTGTTGCCCTGGCTAGAGTGAGTGTCATGGCATTAGCCTGGCTCACAGCAACCTCAAACTCCTGGGGGCTCAAGCGATCCTACTGCCTCAGCCTCCCGAGCAGCTAGGACTACAGGTATGCGCCACCATGCCTGGCTAATTTTTTCTATATATTTTTAGTTGTTCAGATAATTTCTTTCTATTTTTTTTAGTAGAGACCGGGGGGGGGGGGTCTCACTCTTGCTCAGGCTGGTCTCGAACTCCTGAGCTCAAATGATCCGCCCACCTCAGCCTCCCAGAGTGCTAGGATTACAGGCGTGAGGCACGGCGTCCGGCCCCAATTTCACCTATTGCCTACTAAAGCCCCTTTTCAGTTCCATGAACCAATCCAGGATCCCACATTGCACTCAGCTGTTGTGTCTCTCCACTGGTGAGTTTAACCTTGATCATTTGATGAGGATAAAAATTATTCTTTATCCTTTGGCAAAGTTCTCCACGGTAAAGTTATTCTTTATTCCTTGGCAAGATGCTTTGAGACTATGTAAATATCCCATTCCTCATAAAATCTTGAATTAATTAATTTATTTTTATCAAACGGATTCATGGATTCCTATTTTATTTAATGTGTTATAATCTGTTACTATCTTTATTTCGATCCATGTTCAAATTGTCCCAGATTTGGCCAATGGGAGCTCCTTTAAGTTAGCTTCTATGTCTCTTTGACAAAATGGATATTCTTCTTTTTCTTTGCTTTTTTAGGAGATGAGGTCTCGCTCTGTCACCCAGGCTGGAGTGCAGTGGTGTGATCACAGCTCACTACAACTTCAGATTACTGGGCTCAAGCAATCCACCTGTCTCACTCAACCTCCCGAGTAGCTGGGACTACAGGGGCATGCCACCATGCCTGGCTAATATTTTTCATTTTTTGTACAGATGGGATCTTGATATGTTGCCCAGGCTGGTCTTGAACTCCTGGCCTCAAGTGATCCTCCCACCTCAGCTTCCCTAAGTTCTGGGATTACAGATGAGCCACCACACCTGGTCCAATATTATTCTTTGAGCATTTCTTTATTTTCTAGCACAAGGTAATCTAGGCTTATCTTGTATTTTTCCTGCCTCATGCCTGGAAGCAACCATTTCTCCAAGGAGCACTGGTTCCTGGTAGGGAAAAAAGCACTGAGAAACTAAGATCTGGGTGCTAGATATGCTCATTGTTGGGGTGTTGCCACTCCTGGCCACTTTGGGTGGATAAACTAAGAAATATACCCATGTACACACACACACACACACACACACACACACACACACACACACACACACACACTTCCATACCAGTCTATGTATATTGAAAGCTCTAAGTTCACACTGATACTTACAGTTCTAATCCACACACCAGCATTCACTCAAGTTTTATCTCTTTCCATATTTGTAAATTCTTTCTCCACCAGTGAGAAAACTGGCTCCCACTTTCCTCAATCTATTTCCTTACTGTATCAATCCCTTTGCATGGTGCCAATATCCTGTCACTCCCACCTTCCTTCCTTCCCAAACCTTCCATAAATGTCCTTCTAACACCACTTGGGTTCTGACACCTGTGCCAGGTTACCCCTGATGTCAGAGCTCTTCTCACTCCTCTTGGGGTCTGACACCCTGTGCCATGTATGAACATTTTCCTCCTTGTTGGGGTACACCACCTAACATGGAGAAACCCTCCTCCATATACCTGGGCTCTGACACCTTGTACCGGACCACCTTTCCAGGGGGATGCCCTCCTCATCCCATTCAAGCTCCTATACCCTGGGCCAGGTCCCCTTCTTATGCAGATGCCCCTCCTCACCCCCACTCAGGCTTGCACACCTGCGCAGGGCCACCTCCACATCAAGCATCATAGCAGTAGTGAAATATGACAAGATTTCCTCCTGGTATTAGGACCAAGACAAGAATGTCACTATCATTACTTCTATTCAACATTATGCTGGAGATCTCAGCTTAAAGGTATAAGGATAGAAAAGAGAAAATAAAATTGTTCATTATTCAGAGACTGCATGATTGTGCATGAAGAAAACAAAAAAGACTGGACAGAATTAACAAATTAGTTTAGCAGGGTTACTAGACACACGGTCAATTTTTAAAGAATTAACTGTATTTCTATATACAGGCAATAACAACTGGAATTGAACTTTTTAAATGATATTACTCTTATAGCATCAAAAAATCAAATACCTAGGAATAAATCTAGTGAGAGATAGCTAAGAGTCTACAAACAAAACTAGCAAACATTGCTGAAAAAAATTAAAGAAAATCTAAATAAATTGAAGGAAAAAACCATGTTAATGGGTTGTAAAATGCAAGAGTGTTAATTTATCAATAGATTAAATGCAATCCCAGCTGAAATTCTAGGAAATGTTTCAATGGAAATTGACAGGCTGATCCTAAATTTGTATGGAAATCAAAGATCCAAAATTGAAGTAAAAGAAATTGGAAGGCTCATTTACTAGATATCAAGACTTATTATAAATCTATAATAATTAAACCAATGTGGTATTGGTGTAAGGATAGAAAAATGCAGTAGAATAGAGAGTCCATGAACAGATCCCCAAGTTTATGGCCATTTGATTTATGATAAAGGCATTATTTTAGGCCCTTGGAAGAGGGTGATTTATTTTGCAGTAAATGGTGCTGGAACAATTGTATAATATATTTTAATACCTACCCCACACCATACACAAAAATCAATGCTATGTGGATTGTAGACTGAAATAAAACTTCTTGAAGATAACATAGGAAAATATTTTTATGACTTGAGGTGTGCAAATATTTCTTAAATAGAACATAAAATCACCAAACAAATGAAAAATGATCAGTAAATTGGACTACATACACTAAAATTAAGAACTTTCGTTTATCAAAAGCCAAAACTGAGAGAGTAAGAGGAAACTCAAAGAGTGAGAGGAGAAACATATATCTCCTAAAGGACTGGTTCCAGTATGTAAAAGGAATTGTAGAATTATAAAAAAGAATAAATCAATCAGAAAAAGATGACTCAATTTTAAAAATCAATAAAAGACTAGAACAGATATTTTATAAGTGGGGATGTCTAAATGGCCATTGAGCTTTCGAAAAGGCCCTAAATCTCATTGGACACCAGGAAAAGTGTAAATTAAAACCACACTGAGATTCCACTACAGCCTATCAAAGTGGCTAAAATGAAAAAGACAGAAAATATCAAGTGTTGGTGAGATTATGAGGAATAAGAACTCTTATACACTGCTCTGAAGGTGTGACTTGGTAACAGCCATGGAGAAAACTCTTTTGCAGTATCCACTACAGCTGAATAGGTGTATATCCTGTGTCCAGCATTCTCACGCCCAGGTTTATACCCGACTGAAATGCACACACATTCACCAGAAGACATACAAGGGCTGTCCAGAAAGTATCCAGCCATCATTAAGATAATGACAATGGTTACATGGCTGGTTACTTCCTGCACAGCCCTCATATAGTAGGATGTGTTTAGCAGGGATATTTGAAATAGCCTCATACTGGAAATTTCCCTAATGCCAATTGCATTATTTATCCATTGCTGCATAAAAAAAATCTCTCCAAAGCTTAGTGGCTTAAAATGATAAATATTTAGTATCTGACAGCCTCTGAGATCAGGAATTTGGGAGGTTACAACAGAGGGACTGCAATCATTTGAAGACCTAGTGGGCCCACAAGCAGGCTCGTTTGCAGGGCTGTTGGTAGGAGGCCTGGTTTCTCCCGATGGTTGGTCTGAGGACTCAGCGCCTCCCCACGTGGGCCTCGCCACAGTATCCATTCTGTTCCCTTGCTTGGATTTTCTCCCTCAGGGATTTCTATTACTATTTTCTGTGTGTTGGGTCTTACTTGCCTATCTTCAATATTTGTAATTTTCTCTCTTGCTTTGAATCCCCTTTCATCTCTTTTAAAATTTCCTTTCAATTTCTCATAGTTTTCTCCTTTTCATCCTCTGTTTCTCTTAGGGCATTATCTGCTGTGTTAACTCAACTCTGCGTTCTTCCAATTTAGTCTTCCCTTTTGAAATTACTTTTTCTTTCATTTCTAATTCTTTTCTGATTTCTGTCAACCACGTTTCAGAGTTTTTGTAACTCTGATTTATGTTGCTCTTTCATGTCTTGTATTATTCTTAATGTCTTTTATCTTCTTTTTAAATAGTTACGGTCCCAGTTTTCACCTGCTCCGGGGGCATGTCTTTGCAGCATGCTGTCGGTGCCTGTGTTACTGTTCTTCGTATTCCCTTATAATATTCTACATGGGATTGGGCCTCAGTGCTTCTGTGTTGCTTATTTTTGCATGAAATTAGTTTTCCTGAACTTTTAGTGGGAGGGTAGCTCTTTCTCACTTCACAGAGTTCCCTCTTCCGTTGTCTTCACGGAGTAATAAAATACGGCCGCGTGCTGCCTGAGACGTCTTGGCTCAGCTCCCCTCCCCATTTTTATCTGGGCCTCGTCTTTTCCGTCTCTCTGTTATCCCTAGCCTGCTCAATTTTGATTCTTCTCCTAGCACTTTCTTCTTAGCCTGGGATTGTGTCCTTGAAGGGAGCCCTGATGGTCAGTAGGGAATGTTCCCAAGAGCAGGAGCACCTCATTTCTTCCAGACCTTGCCACAGGCAGCCTGCGCTCACCGCTACTGAATTAGGCAAAACCCCTCCCAACGTGCCTTCTCCGCCTGATCCCTGAACACTTACTGGTCACGCCAACAGATGGCTCCTATCTCCTGGTCTGGGATGGCTCCTCAGCCCCCTTCGTGTCCGCGTTGGAGCCGGTGAGAAGAGGACAGGAGGAAATGGGAGCCTGCCCTTACCACTGCTCACAGCCCATTGGCCAGAACTCAGTCACATGGGCAAGTCTGCAAAGGTGTCTGGGAAATGGTTTCTCATTGGCTAGCCATGTGCTGAGCCAAAACTCGGGATGCCAATAGTAAATGAATAAAGGGGGAAGTGGATATTGGGGCACAACTTACCCTCTGTACCACAAATGATTTTCTATTGTTCTCATAATAATACTTCATGTCGCTTCTATGGCATTGCACTGCCTGGGCCCCCCTGCTGCTCCTGCCTGCCCTCCCCACACACTGCCCCGCTCTCTGCCCTCTAACCACACTGGCCTTTCGGTTCTTCGGGTGTCCCATGCTCCCCCTCCCCCACGGCCTTCCCTCCCAACTTTCCTTGTGCCTTGAATGCTCTTCCGACACATCACCTAGTTAACTCCCACTCAGTCTTCAGATGTCAGCTCAACTGTCATTTCCTCAGGTAGGCCTTTTCTGATCCCCATTCTAATGCAGATTTTTTTCAAGCCACTCTTATCTACCGTGAGAATTTCCTCTATAATAGCAGCTCAGCTGTAATCTTATACCTATTCCATAACTATTTACTCGCCATCTCCTCCTCTAGACTGTAAGTCAGCAAAGGTAAGATCGTTTCAGTTTTGCTCACTGTTGTATTCCCAGCACCTAGCAGAGTGAAAGGGACCAATATTTGTTTTTCTTGAATGAATAGCCAAGTGAGTCCCTAAAATTGTCTGGATGATGCTGACAGGACAGTTTCTGCTATGTGGACGAAGTCTCAAGACCATGTGGCTTGATCCAGAGAGTAATGTAGTCACTATTGCAATCCTGGACTACCTCCGTCCTCCTGTGGGCAGACTGGTTTGTGCAAGTTCCACCTTAGAAGCATTCTAGCATTCATTGCATTGCCCTCTTGCTCCCTGACTACAAATAGATTCTTCCAGGCTTTTAGCTTGTTGCTCTGATGAGGTTGTATCAAAAAAAGAACCCAGGCAGGTTGAATCCTGCCAAATTGCATCTCTACAGAGAAACGCCCACGGCTGCATCGTGTGAGTGACTGGCTGCTCTGGGGTTCAGGGCTCGGAATACCGAGATGGGGGAAGCATCGGGAGTGCCCACTAGAGTTAATACGGGGTAAACTGGAGAATTTCTGCAAGTCAAAGAGTTACCTCCCACTTTCTGCATTATTTTGGGTCCAAATACAATGCCCACCCCAGACCTTAGAGTTATACATCTAGATGGTTTGGGCTGCAAGTAACAGAGAACTCCTTTTCAGCTGATTTAAACAATAAGGAGTTTCTTGTCCCACATCACAAGGAGTCTGGAGGTAGGGCAGCCCAGGGTTTGTAAATTCTGCAGTTGGAACACTCCACAGAGGACTTGAATTCTTACTCTCTTCATTTTATATGAGGTCTCTGCCCTTAATTTTTTTATTTGACAATATATCCTGGAAATCATTTCTAACAGGAGAAAAAGAGCTACCTTATTCTTTGTTTTCTTTTTAGACTGAAGAGTATTCCATATTAAAGAGATATCATAATTTACTTATCCACTTTCCTTTTGATGAACACTTAGTTTGTTTCTAATCTTTTGCTAGTACGGACAATGATGTAATGAAGACTTACTTCCCAAGTGAGTGAGTGCATCTGAGGATAAATTCCTAGAAGTGAAATTGCTGGGTCATGTGCTATATGCATTTGTAATTTTGATAGATTTTGCCTTTTATAGAGGTTGTACCAATTTACACGCCCCTCTCCAAATGTATAGAGCAGTTTTTTAAGCCTTTTTGACACCTTAACTTAAACACAGACTGGAAAAAATATGGTGGGTGTCTCGGTGATTTCTCCATGGAAAAACAGAGAGGGGTTGCTTATAAAATCAGTCATTTCAACTGGTACCAACACAAGACTCAATCCTCTTTTATTATTATTATTTTTTTTTTTGAGACAGAGTCTCACTCTGTTGCCCGGGCTAGAATGAGTGCTGTGGCGTCATCCTAGCTCACAGCAACCTCAAACTTCTGGGCTCAAGCGATCCTCTTGCCTCAACCTCCTGAATAGCTGGGACTACAGGCATGTGCCACCATGCCCGGCTAATTTTTTCTATATATATATTTTTAGTTGTCCAGATCATTTCTTTCTATTTTTAGTAGAGACGGGGGTCTCGCTCTTGCTCAGGCCGATCTCAAACTCCTGACCTTGAGTGATCTGCCCGCCTCGGCCTCCCAGAGTGCTAGAATTACAAGCGTGAGCCATCGCGCCTGGCCATCAATCCTCTTTTAAAATAAATTTTTAGTCCCTGTGAACTCCCCCACCCTCACCATTGTCTAAGGGTGCCAGGCTGTCCACACGCAGTCTGTATTTCAGAACTTATCATCTGCAACTTGGTCATTCTGACCACAAA
>CAUYSK010037953.1:0-25094 GCA_963575035.1 Avahi laniger | reverse complement strand
AAAAAAAAAAAAAATTTCCTATGGTCCATAAAACTGAATAAAGTCAGAAAAGTACATAATAAAAGAGGAGGCTGGTGGAGAATGAAGGTCAGAGCATAAAGAGATTCGTGGCAGAGGAAGAGAGGTTAGGTGACTCATTAGTGGCCTCATGGCTACTATGGCAGACCCAGTACCAGAGTTAATGTTTCTTGGAAGCAGGTTTCAAACTTTTCAGTTTGTCATGCTGAACAATCAACTAATTTGAATCTTGTACCTTTGACCTAAGGACTTTTTACTCATAGACTTTGTATAACATAAACTAGCAAGGAATAGAAGTACTTAGCTTTCTGGTACCACTGCTAAAGGCAACAGAAGCAGATAATTTTTTTCCAACTTTATTGAGATAGTTGACAAATAAAAATTGTATATATTTATAGACTACAACATGATGTTTTCATATTCACCTAACATAGTTTTGTATGTGTGTGTATAGTGAGAAGATTTAAGATCTGTTCTCAGCAAATTTTCAAGTACATAATATATTATTATAAATTATAGCCACTACGCCAAACAATAGATCTCTGAAATTTATTCATCCTGTCTAAATGAAACTTTGTACCCTTTGACCAATATTTTCCCATTCCTCACCCCCTCCCAGCCAAGGCTCCTCACAATCACCATTCTACTCTCTGCTTCTATGAGTTTGACTTTTTTTAGATTCCATATACAAGTGACATCATGTGACATCTTTCTGTGCCTCGCTTATTTCATTTAGCATAATGTCTTACAGGTTCATTTCTGTTGTTGCAAATGACAAGATTTCTTTCTTTTTTAAGGCTGAATAAAATCCAATTCTATATATGGAAAAAATGTTCAACATCACTAATCATCATGGAAATGCAATTAAAACCACAATGAGATATCACCTCACAGCTGTTAGAATGACTATTACCAACAAGACAAAAGGCAGTAAGTGTTAGTGAGGATGTGGAGAAAAGGGAGCCTTGTACACTGTTGATGGAAATGTAAATTAATACAGTGTTTCTGGAAAAACTTGTTTTTCTTCTGCTCATATACCACAACAATCATCAACACAGAAGTCTTCAATAACCAAACGTGGAGGTTTTTCCGCCACATACCAAGCAGCAGCAGACACCACCCAAGTGTCCTCTAACTTAATTCTGACACTATCTACCTAGACATAGCGTCAGGTCCCACAGACTGAGGGCTGTCTCCAAGACTACCCCAAACCTCAGATACCAGTCTCAAGTCCAGGCCTCAGGAACTTCTGATAGAATGGCTTCAACTTGGGTTCCCGTGACCTTCTCTTTGGGTTTAATTTGCCAGAGTGGCTCACAGAATTCAGGGAAACACAGTTAACAGTTTATTATAAGGCAGATACAGATAAAGAGATGCATAGGGCAAGGCATATGAGAAAGGGCACAGATCTTCCATGCCCTCCCTGGGTGCACCACCCTTCAGTAACCTGCACTTGTTCTGCTATTTGGAAGAACCCTCTTTGAACCCAGTCCTTTTGGGTTTTTATGGACAACTTTGCGGAAATGTAATTGGCCTTCAGGGTATGGGGTGGGATGCTCTCAGGAATGAGAATCTTATGAACATAATAAAAAAGGTGGGGGAAGATAAGAGTCAGCGAGAATCAGTGAAGTTCAGCAAGATTCTGTTTTCTGAGGCCTGTTCCTGAGGCCTAACACACTCAACATTATAACAAAGACTGTAACAATGGCTATGGAAGTTAGGAGCCAGGAACTGTGGACGAAAGCCAATATAGACACATATGTGCATTGTAACACCACATATAGCCATTACAGACAACAGTATGAGGGGTTCTCAAAAAATTAAAAATAGAATTATCATATGATCCAACAATCATATGGATCTATGCTGTATATCTGGGTATATATCCAAAGTAAATGAAATCAGTATGTCAAAGAGATATCTACACTCCCATTTCATTGTAACATTATTAACAATACCCAAGATACAGAATAGTCTAAGTGTCCATCAATGGATGGATGAATAAAACGAGGTGGATATTCTTAAAGTGGCTTTGGATAGCTCCAAGATACACAAGGATTTCTTTTACTAAAGAAGATCTTAGTAATAGACCTGAGGATGTTCTAATCTGCTGTTATTATAAGTAAGAGATGAACTAAACATACTAGATCCTCACTCTTGCCGTAGGATCCAAATTATCCATCAGTCTACAATTGTTCCAGTTTATTTCTCAGGTCTTGAAACAAAAGTGATTCATTCTACTTTCTACTATAACTTTCCATAGGAGAAATGAAATTGAATTAGGCAAATTTTGGAGATTTATTCATTTGTTCATCCATCCTTCCAACATTAACTGGACATGTACTGTGAGTGAGAAACTGCTAGATAGTTGCTATTGCTAAAATGGGGAATACATCCTTGCCCTTACTCTAAAAGGGTAAGGGATAACAACACAGTTGATGCCACTATGAACTTGAAAAATTTACTTTGCATCTCCATGTGCCACAGTTTATCTGGAAAATGAAGAGATTGGACTAAATGAGCTGCAGTAGCCTTTTTAACCCCAAATTGTATTAACCAATAAAATAGAAATGGTCTAAAGCAACAATTAATTTCATTTCTTAATTATAAAATATATCAATTATATAAAAACTAAAAGAAATCATTTAGTAGATTTTCTTCAAAATTCAGCTGAACATAAAATTTAAGTTTCATTTACTTAGAAAGTATATTTTGCAGCTAACTCAGTCCCTTCAGTACCTTTAAAGGTAAACAACCTCTAATTGTAATCAGCTATATGAACAAACACAAAACGACCTCCTCCCAAATGTGTTTTACCTGTAGCTTTCTTATGTTTTGGATTCCAAGGCCAGTAGGGATTGACGACCAGAACATTATAATCTTTCTGTTTAGCTAAGCTTTTTATCTTTTGAGTAGTCTCCCAGATATGGCGGATTCTTTGCAGGATAACAATGCTGAGACTCACCCACGATCCATCACTGACTGACTTTTGAATAAGACATCCCGTTCATGTTGCTTTCAACACGGTCTGCCCCAATACATACGGCCATCATTCTGAACCCCTATAAAAACCCCTACTCTCAGTTGGTCAGGGAGATGGAGTTGAGGCAGTTCTCCCATATCCCAGCTGATGTCATCCATAATAAATTCCCTTTCTTCCCTGGCAATCCTTGTTATCTCAGTAATTTGTTTCGGCACAGTGAGCAACTGGCCCTTGGCCAGAATCCCCTTGTGGGTTTGGTAACAAAATTATATACCCTCCCACCCCCAGATCCTTAGGTTTTAATTTACCCATAAAGAAAGCCACTATTTTGGCTAGGTTATTTGTTTTATTTAATATTTGTGGTCCTAAGCATTGCAAAAGCATTGACTTTGACGTTATATACACATGCAAGATACTCCTATGAGCTTATGCAATATCCCCTTTTTCCTTCCTAAAACAAGCCTGATTTTGTTCAAAGCAGCAATTAGTTAAGATACAGATATAATCTCCTAAGCCTTTCTTATACCTAAAGGTGACAATGTGACATAAGTTTAAAAGATAACTAACCATTTAAATAAATGTAAAAACAACGTAACATGGGTTTGTAACGTGTAAAAGTAAAACCTATAAGGACCGACCGACAAGAACCCAAATGATGGGAGGGGAGAAACAGAAGTATAATATTGCAAAGTTCTTAAACTATACCTTAAGTACTATAATATTATTTGAGGTTAGACTGTGATTGAGCTAAAGCAACACCTAAAATTACAAGGCCATTGTCTCCAATAAGCCAACAATGAACCAAAAATGGAATCTTAAAAAAATAATTAATCAAAAGGAGTGGAAAAGAGAAAACAGATTAAGAACAGATGAGAAAAAAAACAAATAGCTAAATGACAGATATAAGCTTAACCATATCAATAATCACATTGAAATATAAATAATCTAAATACTCCAATTAAAAGGCAGAGGTTGTCAGACTGGATAAGAATGAAAGACACAATAATATGCTACTTTAATAAACAAAATGTAATCATAAAGAAACAATTAAAGGATGGAAAATATATAACATGATAACCCTAGTACTAAGAAAGCTCGGGTGGCTAGAATAAAGTCAATTTTAAAAGCAAAGAATATTACCGGTGATAGAGAAGTTCATTTCATAATGACAAATGGGTCAATTAACAAAGAGGAAATAGTGACTCTAAATATTTATGTACTCCATAACAAATTGTCAAGAAACATGAAGGAAAAAAATGATAGAACAAAACTAGAGTCAGAGAGTTCAATACAAATCCCTCAAAAACTGATTTTAGAAAGTAAATAGAAAATGAGTAGTGATATAGAAGATCTGAACAATTTTAACTATCTGCCATTTGTGAAACACTCAACTGAATGAGAGAAGAATATAGTCTTTTCAAGTGCAGAAGGAACATTTGCCGAATGGATCATATTCTGGGGTATATATCAAGCTTTGATAAGTTTTAAAAGGATTAAAATCATATAATATAAATTCTCTAAATGTCACAGATTTCCATTAGAAATCAATGACAGAAAGAACTCTGGAAAACCCTCAAATATATGGACACTAAACAATGCATTTCTAATAACCCACAGGCCGAAGAATAAAGCAAAGCAAAAGTTAGAAGATATTTTGAACAAAAAAGAAATGAGAAAAAAAATTTGTGGGATGTCACTAAAACAATATTTGTATGTGGGGGGGCAGAATTTATAGCACTAAATATCTATATTAGAAAAATATATTTCTCAATTCAATGATTTCAGCATTTACTTTGAGAAATAGAAAAGATATCAAAAATTAAAACCAAAGTAAATGAAGGAAATAATAAAGATCCAAGCCAAAAGGGATTAAATAAAAATCAGCAAAAAAACCTTTATCAATCTGATGGAAAGAATCTACCAAAAGCTCCTAGCTAATATCATACCAGTGATGAAAGACTGAATGCTTTCCCCACCAGGTCAAAACCGCAATGAGAATATGCACTTTTCCCCACTTCTATGCAACCCTGTATTAGAGGGTTCTAGCCAGTATGTAAGGTGCAAAAAAAAAAACAAAAGGAAAGAAAGGCATCTAGATTAGAAAGGAAAAAGTAAAACTGTCTTTATTTGCAGACAATATTGTCTATGAAGAAAATTAATCTATAAAATACTAGTAGATCTAGTGAGTTTATTTAGCAAGGTTGCAGGATATAAGGTCAATTTGAGCTGGGCATGGTGGCTCGCACCTGTAATCCCAGCTACATGGGAGAATTGTTTGAGCCCAGCAGCTTGAGGCCTGCCTACTACTGGTACTATAATCACCTACATGAAACCACCATGGAGGATGCCTATTCATAACTTGCTGAGCCCCTTTCAGTGGCAAGAAGGTAAGAAATGCTTTCCTCTTTCACCTCTATAGTGAAGAACTTGACCAGCTGCTCACAGGACTGAAGCAGACTCACTGAGGAACAACTAACTGGTGCATGTTACTAAGTCTTCTTTCCTTCAAAGTCAGACTGAGAATGACAAGTCATCTCCTATAGCATTTCACAGCATGTGATTTATAAGCCACACATAATTAACTGCTGCTAGAAAAAAAAATATTTAGAAAGGATTTGCATCTTATATGAGTTACCCCTGGCTCTTCACCTGTCTGTGCCCTGCTTCCTGTCACTGGCACGGTGACTTAGATTAGACTATAAAGTCTCATGAGGAATTGCTAAATGGAAGGATTTAAGGAGGAAGGAGAATTTTTCTGTGATTTTCAGTTTCAGAAAAGCTGTACACTTGCTAGAACAACAAAAATAAAAGTCTCCTGTGTATGGTGAGTTGAATTAGACACATATGAAATGCAACAGGATTTCCATTCCGTTTTTCAGCAAATGATATTAATTTACCAGCTACAGCAGTGGTATCTAGGGCTATTTCAATAAAATTGACTATTCAATTTTGCTTTCAAATTGAAGAAAAATATCTATGACTATGATTTCACTAGCAACTTCTCTAATGCTTTTTGACTCATATGTAGATATATATAGTGCTGGAAATTCTTTTTAAATCCTCAATATCAATTTTGTCTGTTTGAGTTAAGGAAAGGCCTAAAGTGATTTTTATTAATTTAACCTTATAATTATTTGTGAAAAATTAGTATGGTTAACTATTCAATAAAACATCTTTAATCTATTCCAGATCTATTATTTTGCATGTTGAATTTAGAAGTTCTACAATGACTACCTATAAACTAGGCAATTAGGGACATGTTTTTAACTCTATGGCCCAGTTATATGCATGGGATATATTAAAGAATATATTAAAGAATTAATGTTGATCCTAGAAATTTTAACATAAATGAAAAACTCATAGAGAATTCAACTTAACCAGAACTATATAAATAGGAAAAAAAGGACATATCCAGGAAAACAAGAGGGACAAGAAAGAATAAATTGGACTGCCCAGTGAATTAGAGTTCCTAAGACAGTATCTTTCTCCCAAGAAAACAGCTGTTTGAATATGTCATTACATAGCTTCTCTTGTCTAGTTTCAGAAATAAACAAAAATCAGGCATATCTAACTCTTCAGATAGGTCTCCTTCGATGCTTAATAAAGCAAATGGAAGAAACAAATTGATGAGAAAGACAAATAGGCAAGCTGATTTTTACTTGTACATTAAAATGTGACAAGATACTTGAAAGACAATAAATAGTTTGTTTCAATGGAATAATCAGTTCAGCAAGGCTAATTTATTTTCATATTTAAAGTGTATCTGAAATTAACCATCGCCTGCTGTTTCCATATAGTATTTACATTTGTAAAACAAGCATGATGACTATCACTTTATTAGGTATGAACATCTCCATATTAAAAAATGTTGCACAGAAGTATACATAGAAAAAAAAAGAAAAATACATAAAATGAAAACCTTAATTTCAGGAATATTATTGCTCTCAAAATGTGTATCCAAGAGGTAAGCAAACTTTTACCTTTTTGCTATCTTGAATATTATTTAATCGAATTAGAAAAAAGATGCTCTGACTCTATCCCTCTGAAAAGGAAAATAGATTCTCTGATTTGTATGTTCTTCCCATCCCCATGGAAGGAGGGTAATCAGCATCCTCCTATCCATACTGATGATGCACTACAAAGGCCATAAATCCAGAGTATACGAATGGACAATAGGTTCTTTGATGAACAACTGTCAAAAAGAATGTCTTTGCAGCAACACTTCTAAAACTAAAAAGTGATTTTGGTAAATCCTCCATATTTTTCTTTTGTACTCAAGAATGCTATTTGGCAAGTTAAATAGTTACCCAGGAGTATATTACACAATAATTAACTCTGAAAGATGCAATGGAAAATGCATTGCCCACAGATAGATGTCTCATGAGATTATTACTTAGATTTTTATTTAGCTATGCTAGGTAAGCCTTGCTTTTCAAGTTTTTCAGGAAAAAATCATCTTAATTATGATAAACTATATACTTTGGGATGCTTGACTGGTCAGCTATTTATCTGCTAGGACATACTCATAATTGTTTCCTGAGAAAAATCTCTGTTCTGCCTCCAGGTATTCCCTTAGCACCTGGCGGTAGGTTGGCCACCAATTCGGACGAAAAATCTCCATATGCCACCTCCGTTTCCATAAATAGGTATTTGCATCTGCCATCCACAAACAAAATTTGCATGCCATGCACTTGCCAAAGAACATAACCTTCCACTGCCCAGTGTCTATGATTTTGACTATCATTTCACGAATCTATATGCTATGATAGATTTTTTTTCTCTTATCTTATTAGTCATTGGTTCTGAATCTGCTTGCACATTAGTATCAATGCTACTATTAATATTTGTACCAGCACTTCTAAACCTCTATACATACATCAGTATCCCCTGGGAAGTGTTTAAAATACTCCTTCCTGGGCTCACTCCAAACTAAAAGAAAAGCTTGGGCACAGAATGTGGTGAATCTTTTCAAAATCTCCCCCAGGCAATTCTTTTTCTAACAACTGTTAGAGATAATGTTTTTACAGCAACATTTCTACAACTAAAAAATTATTTTGATGAAACCTCCAAAACATATTTTTTACTCAATCACACCATTCAACAAGTTAATTAGTTACCAGGAGTATATTGTACAATAATTCATTCACAAATAAAGGTATACTGGCAGCTAGAGAGTACCCTAAAGAGATTAAAATTATTGCATATGATGATAAAATGATATATAATGTCTATTATGTATAGAATGACTATGTATAAAGTGACTATAGCTTAAATAATACTTGATTCCTGCCTTTAAGTCACAAAATTAAGTTGGACTACATCATAATCTGTACAACACTTTGGAATGTCCTCATCTTATCAGGTACAGCCATTTAATGACTGGTTTAGGGAACAGACCCTGGGGTCAGAAATCCAAATTCAAATTCTGGCTCTTACACTTGCTGAGTGGTCTCAACCATTCTGATTCATACTTTCCCTACCTAAAAATAGAATGTTATCATCAACCTCATAGAGAATTAAATGGGATTATGTTTGAATAGTGAGAAGTAATACTATTAAACCAATAAAATGACAATTAGAACTAGAAAAGATAACATAACTTTTATTTTACCTTGCTCTATTTATAGGCGAGGTGTCTGAGATTGAGACCATAAATGTCTCCACATCATAAAGTCACTTAAGAAGTCAGTGGAGTCAATCTTAGACAGTTTGGCAAAACTAATCAAATAAGCCTTTCAGTTAGTTGCTTAGATGAAACCAATTATCTGATAGATTTGTTGATGAAAATCTCTGTAATGACTGAACCTGCAGTTTCTTCAGTGGTTTTCACTATTGGAATAAGAAACTTTGCTTTCTATTGCACTAGGTTACTTTTTGAACACAGTAGTCAGACATTCACACTTACTGGAATATATTCTAAAGACAAAAAGAGTGGCAAGAAAATACTAACTTTTACTATGTAAGTTTGTTGTTGGTAGTGGTACTGATACTATATTTCTGAAACTATTTTGTATGTATTTCAACACAGAAATGAGTAAATATATTGATGCTATGGGGAACCAGGAAACTCATGATTTAAAAAAAAAACATATTTCTTAACCAGAAAGTGATAATACGTAGGATGCTGGTTTCTAAATTTCATTATCACTAACAAAACAAAACAACCCCCATAATGCCACTGTTGATTATAGGCCTGATGCAGGAGGTATATAAGCTGAGCCTGTAACATCTCATGTCTCAGAGAGCAAAGACTGATAGGTCCACAATTAAAAAGAAAAAAGAAGAATAAAATGGAAAAGAAAAGGAACACATACACAACACACACACACACACGCACACACACACATAGCTCCTTTGCCACAATCTGATCATCAAAACTAAATAAATAAATCACATAAATTGGTTATAACACACCGAATTTTTAAAAATCCATGAATCTGTAGATAAAACACTGGGTGAAAGCTAGTTACAGAAACTTTCTCAAATTAATACCCCACAGCTTATTAAAATCACAAATTTAAAAAGGTACCTTTATAATAGAAAGAACTGGCAGATGCCGTCTTAACCAAAGTGATCATACTTAATTAACATCACCAATACTGGGAAAAACTGTCACCAACATGGCTTTTGATACGATACAATGGGAAGCACAAAACATCATGTAGGTGGTAGTTTTGCCAAAGATGTTTACCTGACTCCAATTATGAAAAAACAAGACAAATCCAGAATGAATAACATTTCATAAAACTAGTTTGGACTCTTCAAAAATGTGATTATAATGATAGCCAAAAAATAAAAAAAATTAAAAAGACAGGGAGGCACTCAAAGGAGACTGAAGAGCCATGACAATCCGATGTAATGCATGATCCTGGATTTAATCCTGAATTGTGTCCTGGATTGGGGGGAAAAATCCCAGCTTTTATAGATATGCTGGGATAATTAGGGAATTCTGGGTATTGATTGTATGGCACATATTTCTGAATCAATATTAAATTTCTTTGGTGTAATAATGAAGTGATATAAGAAAATGTTCATTTCTTGAAAAGTATATGCTGAGGCATTTCAAAAGACATTTATTTAAAGGGCTTTTTATTATAAATATTTTCAAGACTAAGCTTTATATTTTAGAATAAGACCTACAGAAAAGTTACAAAAAGAGTATAGGGAGTTCCTGTATTCCTCTCACTCAGTTTCTCTGAAAATTAACAGCATTTATTACCATGGTATATTTGTTAAAACCAAGAAACACTGGTACATTACTATTAACTAAACTCCAGATTTTATTTGGACTTAACAAGTTTTTTCATTAATGTCCTCTTTCTGTTCCAAGACCCAATCCAGGACAGCACATTGCATTTAGCTGTCATGTCTCCTTAGTCTCCTCTGATCCGTGACACTTTCTCAGTCTTGTTTTTCATGACCTTGACAGTCTTGAAGAGTACTGGCCAATTATCCTGCACAATGTCGCCGATCTGGGTTCGGATGATGTTTTTCACATGATTAGATGGGCTTATGTTGGAGCATAGGGAAAGAATATAGCAGAGGTAAAATGTGCCTTTCTCATAACATCATATTAGGAGGTACATGATATCCACATGCCATCACTGGGAGTGTTACTCTTCATCTCTTGTTAAAGACAGTGTCTGTAGATTATGTTTTCCCCTCAGGTTACTTAGGTCTGTTTCCTTTCTCATCACCCCTTTCAGTGCATAACTTTGCAATACAATTGATTTCATGTGTCTTAGTCTGCATTGCATGCTGGGATTCCTGTGATGCCACTGGTTGATGTATACATGAGCGAGTGTGTATTATTATAGTTTGCATATACTGATACACACTCTTTGTTATGTACGGATCTATGGGTTTTGGCAAATGCAAACAAGTATGCATCTAATATCCAGTACCATACAGAATAGTTCCTTTACCCTAAAAATGCCCTGGGCATCTATTTGTGGCCAATGACTCCCCACATGCTCAATCCTTGGCAAACTCTCAACTGTCCCATTCCTATAGTTTTCTAAAATGAATGGAATCATACAATACATATAGTCTTTTGGGTTTGAGTTCTTTCACTTGCATTTAAGCTTTATCTATGTTGCATGAATTAATAGCTTGTTTCTTTTGATCACTGAGTAGTATTCCATTGTATGGATGTATCACAGTTTATCCATTCCATAATAATATCGAAGAATATCTTGACTGTTTCCAATTTTTAGTGATTATGAATAAAACTGTTATAAACATTCACATGCAGACTTTTGCATGGACACAAATTTCATAAACCTTTGTATAAAGACCAGTAATGCAATGTTGGAGTCATATGGTAAGTCTGCACTTTATACAAACTTTATACAAAACCAGTAAGTTGTCTTCCAAAGTGGCTGTATGATTTTGCATTCCCACTAGCAATGAATGACAGCTTCTGTTCTGCATCTTCACCAGCAGATTTGTTATTGTCAGTTTTTCTGTATTTTATGCATTTTAGTAGGTGTACAGTAGTACCTTGTTATGGTATAAAGCTATTTTAAGTGTTCTCTCTGTTGCTGGTCTTTCAAATTTAAATGCTACAAAAGTTCTTAATTAAAAAAAACTTCACTTTAAAAATAAAGCTCCCCAAATACATATTCATAAGATTTTAGACTGTATATTTTAGATCATGTAAAGTCTTTTCCTTTAAATTAAAAAAACTATTTTTTTCTAACTAGAAAACTGGACAAATATATAGAAGACAGTGCCAATGGCCATAATATCCAGAGATGACCACGGTTTCCTCTAATTGTGTGTATGTGCATGTGCATTCAGACCAAAATACATCTAAAGGCCTAAAGTAGGTCTGTGAGTCTGAGAAAGCAAGCCAGGTGTAAATGAAGAATGATAGCAAGCAAGGAAGTTATAACAGAAGATAAATTTGGAGAGACAGAAGTTCATGTAGATAAGGGGTTCTTCACCTTTGGTATGTACCAAAATCACCAGGAGGGCTTATTAAAAACAGATTGCAACCCTCCACTCCGAGTTTCTGATTCAGCCAATCAAAAGTGGGGCCTGAGAATTTGCATTTCTAACAATCTTCCCAGGGCCACATCCTGAGAACTCCTGGTGGGCCTGCTACACTGTGATGAGGAGTCTGATTTTTATTCCAAATTAATGGGAAGATACTGGAAGATTTTAAGGACAGAATGCTGTGATTTGTTTAGAATTTTGATTAGATCATAGGGCTGAGGTGTGAAGGTTGGATCAGAGGGGACAAGATGACAAATGGGAAAGTAGTAAACAGACTATTAGGGAAATGATGGTGCCCTGGATGTGGGTATAGTGGAGCTGTTGAGATGTGGATGGATTCCGAATAAACATAGGGAGAAGCTGACAGGACTTGCAAATAGATTGGGTATAAGGGAAAGGAAAGGAGGAACAAGGAGGATATCTAGGTCACTGGCTTAACAACTGCCTCTATAGCTGACTTTATAGAAGTACAAATCATAAGTTCTCTTTCAAAAATATTTAGTTTGAGACATCAATTAATATGCAATTGGGAATACCAAGTATGTAGGTTGGCTATGCAAATATGAATCTCCATGGGAGAAAAATATTAATAATAAAAATTTGGAAGCATTAGCATATAAATGATATTTATAATCTTGGAATCTATTGAGGTCATTAGTATAGATCAGTGGTTCTCAAGCAGGGTTGATTTTGCGAGGCCTCCCCAGGGGACATTTGGCAACGTCTAGAGACATTTTTGATTCTCTTTCTTCCAGTGGAGGTCGGAGGAAACTACTGGTATCTATTGATTAGAGGCTAGAGATGTTGCTAAATATCATAAAATACACAGGACAGCACCCGACAGTGAAGAATTATCTTGTTCAAAATATCAATAGTATTAAGGTTGGAAAACCCTGGGTTAGATAGAAAAGTTGTCATTCGTGTATGAAGGGAGCAAGGGAACATGAGACCTTTCTCAGATATATAATTGTGTAGAATATATATCACTTATGCACCTAATCTAAAAACTGATTAACTATATTATTTGACTGGCAGAGAAATAAACTAAAAATAGCTCAAGAATTACTCATAGCATTAGACTTAAAATGGCTGCTGCTAAATACTGAAAAATAGTTATAATAAGGAAATATATAAGGTAAAATTAATGTAATAACAGTTTAAATGAAAAACCTGATTCATAAATCCATAAAGATCATAAAGCCTCTCCAAGGCTCTTGTGTTAAATTATTCTATCTATAGATTATTCTCTCTATATATTTTTATTCAACCTGTTGAAGGAAAAAATGCACAAATATATAAGCACATGAATGAATTAACAGTATAGCATAGTTCTCTTAGGTATTAACAAATACATGTACCAAGAAAACAGAGGAGGAAATCTGGATTGTGACTGCAGACTCACAATCTCTGGAGTGTGGGTACAGACTTACAAAATCCCTAGAAATGGAAGAATTCCAATGGCATAAAGGGAGTGGAAGAAGAGGATTTGAAATGAATAGAAATCCCAACTTTAGTTTTTAAAAAATTCCAATATATGGAATGATTCTAGAATCCTTCAACATCTAGTACTGCATAAGCAGTCCATTATTACCAGAAAATTTCAAGCAAGATTTTTGAAGCGTTTATCCTCTGGAAGATATCTATGAATACGGTCTTCAGGTCTGGGTCAGACAGGCTGACATTACGGAAAACAACTTTATAGTCAGTCATCAGAGCACACCTACTTCCTAAGTAAGACTGTTGATAACCTCTCATTTATACTACAGGAAAAAAACAATTTAATGTTAAAGGGAGTAAGAGGAAGATCTTCTTGCAGGGAAAATGGAAGAAGTTAGAGAGATAAATGACTTAGAAGCTCTTCTATAATTAGTCAAATCACAATGAGCATAAAGAACAGATGACTTCAAATATAAAAATGAGCCTTTTAACCCATGGCCAGAAATTACTGGTTACCTTAACTCTGAATCCAAAGAATGGATTGGACACAGAGGGCTGACCATAACTCACCCTTCCCAGTTCTTTATCTTCAAGGGCCAGGACCCCGGTGCTTTCGGTGAAGAGTTTTACTTTTACCACAGGCCGAGGATGGGTGGTGGTGAAATCTCCTTGTGTTCCCCATCTGTAATGAAGTAACACAGATTTTCTTTAGAACACAGCATTATTATTTTTTTTTCCCAGAGCGATATGTCTCCATACAATGTACATTAAGTAACATAGGATCTTTTGTGCTCAATGAGATTTTTATCTTTGCTTTTGTCTCTAACAGATGGCACAGTGAAGAAGGAAAATAACAATAAGCTTTATGGCTTGTTATAGTTCTCAGCTGTTTAAAAAAACTAGCATGTTAGACTACAGATAGAGTGTGTTGCAAGAATGTAGGCTAAGGAAAAGCACTATGGATGTAGCTATTGAAATCCATTATTTTATTAATTCAAATGCATATTATAGCACCATATTACTGTTAGCTGGGAAAAATTCCTAATGTTTTGTTTACATAACAGAGAAAGTTTCTCAGAAAATTATTCTTGCATGCTGAAGACTACCCCATCTCTTTTGGGGAAGTCTTTACCAAACATTTTCTTTGCTTTTTAAAAAATGAGCATAATTATTTCAGATTTATTACTTTCTATGACTTTTAAAGCTCCTGTCAAAAAGAAATAAATATGCGTCATAAAAATATGAGTGTTTTGCAGTTAATTTCCCAAAACATTCTCTTAGGAATGAAATAAATCTGTCGACATCTGGCTTTTCAAATCATCATAACAAAGTAACATGTTTTCTTGGATTATCTTTTAATTAATAGCATCTCGTCTTTACCACATACCGATTCATTCTAGCTTATTTACAAACTTAGCTGGCACATACCTGATATTAAAAAATCTTATCAATATTTCTCATAACTCAGAGAACACAGGCAATGAGACAGCACAGCATGAAGAAAATGACATTGAGCAAAATACCACATACAAGGAAAAGAATATGAGATTTAACAACAACAACAACAAAAAAGATACAGTTAAAAATAAATCACCCAGTAAAAAATACCAATTTCTTTATGTTGTCTTAAAAAAACAATTTACCATTTTCATGGAACTGTCTATATTTTATTTTATAAAACTTATTCAGAAAGCATGTGACATACAGAAAACTAAAAGCAAATATAATAAAAATTGAACAAATAATTGTGATTACGTTTCCTTCTATCAAGGCATTTGTAATGTCTTAACACATGTACAATAAAGCAGAGCCCACTTTGATGACTGAAGAAAACTAGCATCTAGTCAGAGTCTATTTCTTTGAAACTAAAGTCATTCATATGCCACAGGGAAGAGAAAGATTCATTTAGAAGGAAAAGCAGCTTAATTTCTATTTTAGACTTCTAGAAAGGGGTTAGCGAAAAGTCTTTTTCACTATTTCATAGAATTAAGATGTTCTGATATAAAGCAATGGTAAAACAGGAATAAAAATAAAAATAGATGATTCAGAATCAAAATAAGAGAGTAGACAAAACTTTTCATTTTAATGTGTGTAATCTTAAGCCTTGTATACAGTCAGGCAATGTGGTTGATAGCCAGAAGTAGATTCCCATGACATATTGTTATTTGGTATCCTATGGTTAAATTTGGAAGATTAACCCTTGGAGACACTTTCTTATAATTGAAATCAAAGGTTTTTGGTAGTCATATAAGCACAGTATATTACTTTTCCCCAGAATTTTCTGATCTTTTAAACTAAATTCTTTTCACAAAACTTCTTTTGTGTATTATATTGATATTCTTTCTCCTTTAATTTCAAAATCCTTTGAAAGTATTTATACTGCTTTCTATGTTCATTTGAAATTCCCAAAGTACTACAATATGATTCTTCAAAGAGAAAAATGAGTATTGTCTTTTAACCCAGTGCTTCTAATATCCTACATAAAGGGAAACAGTGTTTCCAGTTCCACTTTGCTAGACAGAATAAGCCAAATAACAACGCCCATGCAAAAACTGAGCTCACTCATGGCTCCATGAACATCAAGAAAAACTGTTTTCTGGCTGGGGGTAGTGGCTCATGCTTGCAATCCCAGCACTTCAGGAGATAGAGGGAGGAGGATTGCTTGAAGCCAGGAGTTCCAGACCAGCCTGAGTAACATAGTGAGAACTCCAGCTCTACAAAACATTAAAAAGTTAGCCAGCAGTAGTGACGCATGCTTGTAGTCTCAGCTACTCAGGAGACTGAGGCAGGAGGATTACCTGAGCCAAAAGTTTGAGATTTCAGTGAGCTATGCTGATGCCACTACACTCCGGCCTGAGTGAAAGAGCCAGACCTTGCCGGCTCCCCCCACAAAAAATGCCTTTTATCTTTGCTCCTTCATAGACAAGTACCTTTAAAAACTATTCTACACTATCACTATAGTACATCTCTTTTACTCATTAAAATATTTTTGTGCAATGACATATTTTAAAAAGTGTCCATAAAATGAGGTTCAGTTAAAGATTAAAATGAAAATGAAAACCAACATTCCCACCACTGGTACACGTGCACACACACATGGAGAATGTACCAGTACTTTGGGAGAGCCTCTTTGTGTTCTGCCTTGGTCTCATCTTTCTCTCCTCCCTTCTCTCACTACTCTGAAGTAGCCAGAATCCTCAATTTTGTTTATAATTCCCTTGAATTTCTTCTTAAAGAGAATATTTTTAGTATTTTACCTCTAAGTGTGATCGTTGTTCTAGGTTTTTGGTAGATGGTCTTTAACAGGTAAAAGAAATTCCCTTATTCGTTAGACACATACACGTAAATAAATCTGGATAAATGTGTGTATGTAAATAATGTATCATAAATATATATATGATATATGGAGGATCTATATATCATAAATATATCATATAAATGATATATGATGAAGATATATGTGTATATATTTATGTATATTTGTAGAAAGAGAGAGAAAAAGAAGATAGAATGTATATTCAGAAAGGAATGGGTGCTCTATTTTATCAAATATTTTCCTATATTTATTGAAATAATCAGTAACTGTGGTAGACTACATAATCCATTTTCCTGTTTTTCAGAGATAAACTTATTTTGCTTTTTTAAAAAACCACATTACTAGAATGAATATAGTAATATTTTGTTTAGCCTTTTATATAAATGTTCATTATTGGGACTGGCCTATACATTTGCTTTCTTGTATTTTCCTTGTTTGGTTTTATTTATGCCAGCCTTATTGAATAAGCTGAAAAATGCTACTTTTTTATTATTTGGAAGAGTTTATAAAAAGAAAAATAGGAATTATCTGTTCTTAGAACTCACCTATTAAACTCTTTGGACCTGATATTTCTTTATAAGAAAGAAGATACTTGCTGTTGATCCTATTTCTTCATTGGTTATAGTTATAAGACTACTCAGATTTTCTCTTTCTCCCTGATCAATTTTGATAAGCACTATTTTTCTAGCAATATATTTATTTTATCCAAGGTTTTCAAAAGTATTTGTACAAAGTCGTAAATATCCTTTTATCTGTTGAATCTCTACAGCATCTGTAGTTCTCTTTTTTCATTTGTAGCATTTTTCTTTTTTTTTTCCCATTTTTAAATTTCGTAGAGGTTTGTCTCTTCTATTATTCTTTTTAAACTACCATCATTTGACTTTGAGGATCCTCTCTATTATATCTTTATTTTCCATTTCATTACATTCTGGTCTGTGTTATTTTACTCTATTTCATCTGTGTTAATCCTGCTGTTTTAAATTTTAAGTTGAATGTATGTATCATTAATTTTAAGTCTTTCTTCTGTTCTATATAAGCATTTACAACTATAAATTTCCTTTAATACTTTAACTAAAGCATCCCATAAATTTATAATGTACTATTTTATCATTTAGCTGTTTACAGCTGTCATTTTAGAATTTCTATATGTACACGTTTTTCTTTTTCTTAAGTGCTTCCTTATTGTATCAGATTAGATAACACATAATATTAATCATTTGAAATAACTGAAATTGGCTTTATAGTCTACAGTATGTGTGTGTATGCATGTGTATAACTTTTCCATAGCACTCAAAAAGAAAAAAGTATTCTCCATTATGGGTACACTGTTGTGTATATGGCCATAAGATCAAGCTTGTTAACCATGTTGTTTAAATCTTTACTGATTTTTGGTACCGTTTATATTGCAAGGTAGAAGTATTAAAACTTCCCATCAACACTAAGATGTTGTTAATCTCTCTTTATATTTTTCTCAACTTCCAATGTCCCATGTGATCATATAAAAATGTTCAATAGCAACAATATCCATTGAGTATGAACTGTTTATTATCAGTGATCATCCCCAGACCGTGATTACTTTTTAACCATTAGACTTGTGTAAAATTAGAGAAACACTATGCTAGGAATGGTGATAAGAGATAGATAAATTTAGAGAAGTCAGACAAGAAACCTAACCCATGTATTTCAGTATATACCATCATTTATTAGAAAAAAAAGAGTTAAAATATACAGGAAAACATTAGTAATCTAGAACCAGGAAAGGAACCCAGGATATCCCTTCCTGAAAATAACATGTCAATTAAGGCAGGGCCTGATAACCAGTCCACAAGAATACATTTACTACATATGAGGTCTGGGACTTCTGGGTGAAGGGCAAGGAATGCTAATGACCAGTTACTGTGAAATGAAGAAGGCTTAAATAATGTGTTTTCAGGCGAAGAGAAGCTGAGGCACAAGGACAACAGCAGATTCTAACTTTAAGAGGCCAGAAGACAAGGCTTTTATGTACATTCAACAAATATGTGCAATTTTAAGGTGGTACATAAATATAAAAATGGTAGCACTTAATAGTTCTTATAAATTCCAACATTCCATGATACAAGCATAAATTGGCACCACTTTGATAATTCTTTTGTGAAAAGTCAAAGTTAAGAAGATATGTACAGTTAGAAATTCATTATTAATTCTAGAATGAATGAGTTAAAACCCAAACCCTCCCCTCACCTCCCCCAAAAGAGGTGAGGAAGGAGGGAAGAAGATAATAGGCATATCTTTAATAATCGCCAAGATGCTTCCTTGTCTCCTACTTAATTGGCATGTTTAAACACTTTCAGTGATTAATACCAGTTATTATCTTCTTACTATTTCTCAATATGATATGATAAAAGAATACATTATCTTGCCGTCAATTTGCTTTGACTCAAAATACATTGCCTTTCTCTACTTCTATGAATGTATTATGTATGAGGATTCAGACTTCCAAAGTAAATGTTCAAATGAATAAAATATCTACAAAGCCCCTTTTATGAGGACAGCAGGTCTTCCTGGCTATGAAAACAGAGAGTAGTTCACATACCAACTGAAATAACATTAATTATATATTTGTTATTAAATAAAATATATTGGAAATTTGTATACAAAGCCAAAATGTATGTTCATATATTTTAAACTAGTAAAACTACCTCCGAGAATTCATCCTAACTAAATAATTGTAAGTATTGAAAAGAGTATAACCAAGAACATATTCATGACAGCATTTTATGTAACAGCAAAAACTTAAACAACCTCAACATCTACTATTAAGAGAGTGATTATGGGCTGGGTGCGGTGGCTCATGCCTGTAATCCTAGCACTCTGGGAGGCCGAGGCCGGTGGATCACTCAAGGTCAGGAGTTTGAGACCAGCCTGAGAAAGAGTGAGACCCTGTCTCTACTAAAAAATAGAAAGAAATGATCTGGACAACTAAAAATATATATATATATAGAAAAAATTAGCCAGGCATGGTGGTGCATGCCTGTAGTCCCAGCTACTCGGGAGGCTGAGGCAGAAGCATCGCTTGAGCCCAGGAGTTTGAGGTTGCTGTGAGCTAGGCTGATGCCACGGCACTCACTCTATCCAGGGCAACAAAGTGAGATTCTGTCTCAAAAAAAAAAAGAGAGTGATTAAGCAAATTATGGGCATATGATGGAATATTTTCTTGCCATTGATAATGATGGTTATAAAGACAATGTAAAAGTATGCATGATTTAAAGTGAAAAAAAAAAGGGAAAAGATACAAAACTGAATGTGTGACTTTTGCTCATTCAAAAAACTTGCTGAGTACCTTGTATGTGGCAGACAATATTTTAGTGTCAGCAACTAAAGTCCCCATCTCTTTGGGACTTATATTCTAACAGGAGATTATAGGTAATAAATAACTTTATTATTACATATTGTAATATATATTTCTTCCCACCTCTATCCTGTATTCTTAACAGCTGGATACCTCCATGGTCCCTTACAATAGATAAAAACTAGATTTATAACTGGTTCCTGAAGGATTCTCAAAAATTATTGTGTTTTAGAGTATGCTGAAAATCATGAACAGTGAAATAGTTATGTCAAAGCCATTCAAATTTCCTCAACTGAAAATTCATATTGACACCACACATAATGTATACGTAATGTGTCTATTCTAATATTTATTAGTGGAATCTATGATTAGAGAAGCTAAAGACTTAAAATTAGGCTCTACAGTTCTGATCTATAACCAGCATTACAGAATTAAAGTGTACATAACTTCGATAATTATTTCATCCGTTATTTTCTATTTAACTCATGTTTATGGAATTCTTAAATGTATAGTTTAAAAACATGAGCTAGCTGGTTCAATCAATTTGATTTATAGCTTGATCTTGACATCTTCTTTAACCAAAGATTATATGAATATTAACCTGTATTTCTTTTGAATGTTTCCGTTGCTTAAATCTTTGAGCTGTCTGAAATTTAATAGTGATAAGAAATGGCAGTTTTACTTAATTTTTCATGTCCCAATCTCATTTGGTTAAGAAGTCAAATATATTTATAAAATTATATAAACTTGGGTTTGATTTTGAACTTTATGTCCTACAGATCTCTCCTGAGCTGTGCTGTACTATTTTAATTATTGTAGCTTTATAAGATGCTATGATACATGTTAGAACAAAAAGGAAAGAGACATTTTCAACTTACTTTATTTCTATACAAGAAAAAGGGAGGTCTCTTCATTTATTAAAATCTGTTCTAATATTTATTTAGTGGGATCTCAAACGTTCTTTTTTTATATAGTTCTACATCTTCTTTAATTCATTTCACAATATTTTATAAATTGAGATTCTAAGGAATTTATTTCCTCTATATTGTCTATTATTGTCTGACTATTGCTGGTATATAAGAAAGTTATGAATAAACTCTTTGTTTTTCAAAGAATAGTTTTTTTTCCTTTTCATTTCCAATCTAATGAGTGCTTTTTTAAAATGATGTATTCTTCACCAAATTACCATTAAGTGTGTTACAAAGACTGTTATTAAAACCATCAAAGAACAATGACATATACTTTCAAATGCAGCACTAATTTTATAATAGAAAACATTAAATAAAGATCTGACTACAGGAGTATAAATGAAAGTCTATAAAGAATTATACATAATTCTTAAGCTTCTTCATGTTGCAGTTTTTTAAGCCATCAACTATAGCTAAATTATCATTCTCATAATTCAGGCATTTTATGATTAAAATGATATAGTAGATTCATCTGAGAAAAGAATAAAAGTTTTGGTTCTTAATTCAAACATCCAAACACCAAATATTTGGTAGCACTAATTCATATACTGTCTTGAGAAGTAGAAAAATCTTTCCAAAAGCTCCCTGTACTAAACTTCAAGTAGGTCAGATCTTTCTGTCCTCTGGGGGATTTGCTCAAGAAGTAGACTTGGATTCACTCAATTTATGAAAAACAGTTAGGACTGTGTTATTCTCAAGGAATCGCATTTGGTGAGAAGGTAGATGGAGAATCTCCCCAAACTCATTAATGGGAATCTAGCCTATAAAGATAAACAACTATTATGTACCCAGAAAAATTAAAAAAATAAAAATAATTTTCTAAAAGAAAAAAAGAGAAAGAATAAAGAGACTTGAGAACGGGATGCAATATGCTGATCAGAAAGGCCTGACGGTATCCTCAAGTGTCAAGCCATATCATCTGTAATTCTGTGCCTTACTGGGGACTGGGAGCTAGAAACTTGCCTAGTTGAATGAAAGCACACAACCGTGTCCCTGCTTTGAGCAGCTATGGTTACGCAGGTGAGTTCTAGGATCCTTCAGTTACATTAAAGAACCCTGTATCTGTTGGTACCTTTCTATTAATCATTGTCCTGCTCACAATGGCCACGTGCACTCTAAAGCCATCCTGAAGCCATTGGGAAGGAATGTACATAAAACAGGTACATCAACAGGACATGTAAAATATACCAAGTAGATACAATACCCCACTATTACAAATAAACAGTACTATCCATTTTTAATTGAATAATATAATAACATCTGAGAACTGGGAATTAAGTTTAATAAGAGAGAATTACTGAAAGCTTGGTTATTAATTATATAAATAGAAATTAAATGGTAAAACATTGAAAGCATTTCAAAACAATGTTAAGCAATGCATAAATGCTTTTAAAAATAGCATTCTTGATTAATACTATATAAGCAATTAAGACGGTTTTATGGAAAATTCTTCCTAACCAGAAAATGACACTCATGGAAGAGCAGCTTTTGATATTTAAAAAGTTCAACATTTCTAAATTTTTTCACAGGCCCAAGTGTGTGAAAGGCTTATATATTACTGATATAATTAAGTCAAAGATTAAGGGAAGAATGGGAGGGTAACTACGTTTTCAGGGGAACATGGATGGCTGGTGACAGATCATTTACCACGGTGCAAACTACAAGAGATAAAGGAACTTATTTTGGAAAATTCAAGTGTCAGATTCTAATACGCTGCTGCAAATCACGATATAAATTTGGGAGTGATTAACACAGAAAAAGGAGTAAAAGCTATGAGAATGAATGAGCTTATGAAAGGTGCCCACTAAAACATCCTGATGGTAGGGACTTGTACCTTACGAGTCCAGGTCTATACACATGTATCTACATGCTTGTATGTGTACTTAAATGTATACATATATTTAAGTTTTTAATAGATTTACTGAGGTATAATTTATATGCAATAAAATGTACTCATTTCAAGTGTATAACCCTAAGAATTTTGCAAAAATGCATGCAATCATGTAACTATCATCAGAAGATACAGAACTTTTCCATCATCAAAAGTATCCTTATTAAAATGTTAACACTTCCTAAAGTGATCTACAGATTCAATATGATCCCTATTAAAATCCTAACAAGATTTTGTAGAAATATAAAAATCCATCCTAAAATCCATAAGGAATCTCTGGGGACCCCAAGTAGCCAAAACAATCTTGGAAAAGAAGAAAAAAGTTGCAGGTCTCACAGTTCCTGATTTCAAAACTTACTATACAAAACCATGGCAATTAAAATAGTATGATTTGGCATAAAGACAGACATACAGACCAATGGACTAGAACAGAGAGCCCAGAAACAAACCCACATATATATGGTCAAATGTAAATGCATATTTATTCATTTAAATGCATATTATTGTAATTATGTAAATGCATACTATTCGTTTAAAAATAAATAGGATATGCAAACTGTTCCATAACTTGTTTTTAATGCAACACTTGAACTTCTTTATGTATCTTGAACTTCTTTATGTATCAGTACATGGATTTACATAATTCTTTTAAAGACCCTAAGGCATTTCCCTTGTATGGATGTGCCATAATTTAGTCAACTACACTTCTCACGATGGACTGTAATGTGGTTGTTATACTTGACTATTACATGCAGTGCTGCAATGGACATCTTTGTATATATTCAACTGTTTTTACTTAAATGTTGAAAAGAACAAAAGACTCAGGACAGAGTTCCGAGGAAGTCCAAGATTTTAAACTACATTTAAATTTAAAAGATTATCCTAAGTAAATAGGTTGATTCATGAAAAGTTTACATATCTAATAAATAAAATTTACTACAAATAGCTCTGTTAATCACAAGTCAAAAATTTTAAATAATTAATTGCAATACAAAATCTAAGATTATTTGCTGGAATTTCAAAATTTGATTATAAACAAATATAGTTCCTTTCAATTTTAATAATCTGTAGAGCAGGTTTTACACTTCTTTTATATATTAAATATATTTTAAACAAAATTTCTACACATCTAATTAGTTTAAATTGGGTGAGCAATAGCCTTTATAAAAATTGCCTTATCACCATTATTGTTTTTGACATATTATGAAAGTATTTGAAATTTCAATTTGAGAGATCTAAATTGAGCTACATAGAGGTTAATAATATACCAAATGCAATGAAGCTGCGGCAATGAATGGAATTATGACATGAATTTCTAGGCTGTGAGGATAACATTTATCGCACAAATCACATTGTCACTTAAGATGACAGAGTATACTATGCTATGTTTTCAATTAAACCCAAAGAATTACCCAGCAAGGCAATGTGTCAAAGATAACAATCTTAATGAAATTAATGACACAAACACAATATTGTTCAGTTTCACATAAACATGCGTAGAAAAAAGTCAGATTGATTGGAAAAGAAGGAAATAAAAAAATTGGAGCCAGTGTCTGAGCCCTTGCCCACAGTAGAGTACAATGGGAGCATGATAGGGCTGAAGCCCACAGACCTCAGAGAGAGTTTCTGGGCTTGGATGCCAAATCCATTATGCAAAAAGGACCCTGGGCAAGCAACTTCACCATAACTTAATAATACTTTCCTTATAAAACTGTTGAGATATAAATGAGGATGATTCATGTTAACACCCATAAGAGCACAGCACCTGCCACAAAGAAAATGCAACAGAATGCTAATTATTCCTATTAGTATCCGTAATGGTAGTATTACTATAGCTCTACTGCCTAAGCAAAATGATACTACCTGAAAAAATTGATAGCTTTTAATATTAAAGTTTTAATCAGTTTCATAAAATGGCAACACTACAATCCAAACAAGATCAAAAATTACAAAGAGAGCAAGAAAGACATCAACTAACAGCAAAACATGGTAAAGGGGAGAGAGAGAGAGAGAGAGAGAGAGAGAGAGAGAGAGAGAGAAAGAAAAAGAGAGGAAATGAGGGTGAGAATTTGAAAAGAAGAGAGGGAGAAAAGAGAAAGGGGAGAAATGAAGGGAGGATTCATCAAAGGCCGACCTGGAATAGGCAAAGA